>JANTBZ010078129.1:0-42761 GCA_024741255.1 Exechia fusca | reverse complement strand
GCGCTCAGCGCTACACTGAAAGAGAGGACTGTCAAGCCAACATTTACGTGTCTGCTCACACACGGGCAGAGTGATACTTGAGTGATACTTGAGAACTTATTGTTTTTTGTGTATAGCAACCTGTTTATTGCTGATTACACAGTTCCCAGTTTTGAAAACACGTTTGATAAATTTGAGGTGCCGCTTCGGGGATTCGAACCAACAACTTGTGATTCCAAAACCCGACTACGGTACCCACTCTACCATCGCGTCGTCAGTCGTCAGCCATATAACTTCCGTTATCAAACTACTATAGCCCTGTAGCCCTTCACACTAATTAGATAATTCATACGTGGCTTAAAATTCGTTTCATACCGAATTATTAGTATCCAGCCGTGTGTATCTTTCTTGCATTTTGGCGAGCGATAATATCTTATGCATCTGTATATGGGAAGAGCTCATGTTATTGTATAGATCACTAGCATGATTCTGATAGCTGAACGCAGCCTGGTTACCTTCTATCACTAGTGTCTTTGTACATCGCGGCGAATTTCAATATGATTATTTCGAAAAAAGCCTTGCCGCCCTAATAATATTTCAACCACCTCGAATATTTATTTCATAGTTTCACGAAAGTAAAAAAAAAGTAATTTGAAGCGCTACATAAATTCAAGTTGAACTATCGAATGAAATAAGCAATAATTGATTAAATCGTACGAAAAGCAATCACATGATTCAAAATAAACTAAATATCTGCCTGAAACAAGTCCTGCATATGAATTGACAAATTTACATCACAAATGAAGAGCGGCAGCCCCTCCTTTAGCTCGATTCTAGATCCGCTACTGCCCACAGTGACACCACGGCACGGCGCACGGCGATATGATTAAGTACTTGCAAATGTGTGATTTGGCGCGCCGTAGCGCAGCAGCTCCGGTTGCTGCACGCAGCCACGCACCGCGCAGTTTCGAAATCGCCAGAGCGTATGATTCGCAAACACGTTGTTTGGATGCTCGGCGATGCTCAAGTTTCGCAGCCACTGACGCCGACGGCTGTGGCGGCAGTGCGGCGTCCTCATCATCGTTGCTCAATGCCGGTGGCGGTGGCAGCGGCGATGGTGGTCGCAAAACTGTGTCGGTGCGCATAACGCATATGTTTGTGCGCGCGTTTATCTGATAAAACTGCCACACCACAATGTGCGCGATGTGTGTGAACACACAACATGTCTGTCGTGTTGTGTGTGTGTGCAGTGCATGAAATGCATTATAGCTGATACATGAAGAACGAACCGCATGGACCACACCATCAGAAATACAACCCAGATTCAGTTGTGTTGGTCGATGGGTTTATTTATGTTGAAGGAGTCCTCAAGCATATGATAAGCATGGTCGAATTCTTCGGGAACAATAATTATGCTTAACACGAGTAAGGATTTTTCGCCGCATTTTTGATGGCGGGCCTAAATTCTTGTGTCTTCGTTGACTTTTGGCATAATTCCCTTTTACCCCATACATAAATCTGGCCATATCTCCATACTGTCCGAACTATTGTGTAACATGTTGTTTGTGTCTTATTTCTGAAATGATTATTTTTGGACGAATCTATTGCATTTTCTCAATGGTTTGTTCTCGCATAACCTAAAGAACACTTCAAGGAACGGTATTTTGACGAACAAAATCCATTGCAAATGTATTTGCAAACGCCTGAATAATGATAAAGCAAAGTAGATTGCTACGTGTTTGAACTATCATGTTAGTGACTGTAGGTAAAAGTGTGGAATTAGGCAGATTGGCGAATTGAGAGACAACTCGTCCAACTCGTTTGAAACACGGCAGTACTGTATCAAGTGGATCGCACACACATATAACCACTCACTTACCGTGACTAGCTCACTGCGCGCTGTGGTGTCGCGTAAATCATAATATCTGCGTCGGCAAATCACGTGTGTGTGCGCGCGTCGCTTGACGCCAGAGCACCAGCCAGCCAGAGATCGCTCACTCCGCGCCGAACCATCCATTAAAACCAATCACACACATATGCGAGCGGGAGACGCGCCGCTGCGTGGCGATGTGGCACACATGCGCACACATTCAATTCCCCGATCGTATCTCGCGCGTGAAATGACAGTTGAAATGGTTGGGAAATATATGTACAAATAATGCGGCTGCACACGGCCACACAGTTCTGTAGCGATTTTTGATGGGTCTATAAATGTACCTGGACAGGGACACCGCGTCGAACGTCATCGCAGCGCGTCGCCGACATAAATGCACGTAGATGTAATGCGTGTGTGTCGATGCGATAACACCCACCAGCAACCACCACCTCACCCAGTTGATGTCGGGCGTCGCGTCGGTGTGTGTGTGTGACAGGTGAAAATGCATATAAATTGAATCGCTCCATCGTTCGCTGGTGGCTTTCAAACAATCGACGCAGCGATGTGCGGAATATTGATACGGATACGTGAAGTGAGCTGTTATGCTGCGCACGCTACACGTGTTGTAAGGTGTCAAGCGTTATGGGTGTACTATGTGCGTGGGTGCGAGTACAATGAAGTTGACGTCAACGATTGGAAATTTCACCGAGCACCGACAGCACCGACACCGTGTAATGCCTATTGTGCGCGGCGGAACGTGCGAATTGCATCAGCGCACTTGATGCAACGGAAGGATGCAGATGGGAGATGGGTGGCGATGGGTGGGAGGCTGCGCAGGCGTGTGATGTCGCTCAAAATGAGCACTCATTGTGTGTGCGGAGCGCAACCTCGACCGCACAATATGCTATTCGACACTATGCTCTACATAAAACTAAATATGCGATGTAATGTCGTCGGAGTGCCGATGGAAAGATATATACGATTAACAGCGTTGCGCATAAATTTCTTCAAGCTGCCGCAAAATTGCGTTATATTCACAATTCTTTCGTTCGTATTGAAATGGAAGCATATGCCCAAGTTTAGCCACCCTGTAGCATTTTCTCCAGACTCTGACGTTCACCGAAAAACCACGACGAACCGACGTGCTGCCACACAGCGAACGAATTTATTAAAATTTGTGTAACGATCCATCCATCATCATACCGAACACGCGACACGCACGTATACGTTCGTGCGCCGCCGCGTTGAATGAGTCATGGGTAAATCTGCATGCGCACGCTCGTTGAACGCTCTGAACGAGGCAGCCCGGGCTTTGCGCACTGTATTTTGGCACACATCAGAAATCCAAACAATGGAACAAGAGATTTGTGTTGCGCTCGCTCGCGCAAACTTGGACTTGTTTCACTTGAGCATCGCACCATTACCATTGCAAGCACACGCACTCCGGTACACAGTTCCCATGCTCATATACATATGCTTGCGAACATGGTTCAAGCAAACGAGCGTCGTCGTCGGTCGTCCGTTTGGGTAGCGCGACGACGAACGGACGTGCAAGATTGTGAACAAAATATGCGCTCGTTTGCTCCGTCGAGTCGTTGACGCGCAGGCGCACACACTCGGAATGTACATTATAAATTGAAAGCAATTTTCTCGTACACTCCTCTCGTGTGTGCATGAGCGCGTGTGTGATACCCGGCGAAGGAGCGCGCGCGCATGTTGTTGATGTTCGCTCTCTCTGGCTACACACGTCTCGTCGCAAATGGGGCGAACCCACATAAGCTCCTCTGCGCCGCCGCCGTCGTCCGCCGTTTCGGTTTAAAGGTTATACCATTTGACCGTGTGTGTGAGTGTGTTGCTTGCAATGCAACACGAATTTGCATTCGAAATAGTTCACTTCGAAACGGCATACTGCCGCTGTACGACGACGAGTGTTTGTGTATACCCTCGAACTTTCTGCATATTCCGGTGACAACAAACGACATTGATGAAGTTGTACACGGTAATGGCATTATTTGACATCATCGTGCAGACATCGTGCGGGCCATGCACGTTTGCTGAGTGCACTCCATTTCATATCCAAATGCGTTGCGCTGACCGAACATCGTTTGTGTGTACCGGTGTCACGGCGGCGTGACAATGATCGACGATGACAAACGCACACAAAACGATCTAACGCACTCCGGCAGCAACCGAGCGACCGACGAGATGCACGTTCCGATGCGCCCCGCACTCATCAGTCGCAAAGCACGTCCCAGCGTTTGTGTGTGGCTCTGGGCTCTGGCTCTTCAGGGCAAATCACACACCCGAACTCAATCAAAGCGCACCGAGACACCGAGACTATGAGGGCATGTGTGCCTTACGGCAGTGGTACAAATGTCTACGATTGCATCGCTCGGAATTAGAGAAGTACTCTCGACACGGAGCTCAACGAGCTCGCACACGCATCACGTGCAAAGTATGTTTGCAGCACGATGCAATGTTGTACAAGTACTTGCAACAGTGCCACACCGCAGAGTTTATCGTTCGTGCACGCTCACACGAACAAACACGAATTGTGTTATGCGTGTAGAGTGTGGCGAGTGCCTCGATCTGGGCAAGTGAGATTTATTTTCGCTGCACACTGGTGCGAAACCATTTGCAAGAGCTGAACTGGCGCTGCTGATGTTGGACGACGGTCGCATAGCGATAAGCGAGCCACAAATAAACGTATGTTTAAAACACCGTTGACATATCAAGCGTCGTGCGAATACATAATACAGTGTAGTTCAAAACTCAGATAACACCCAAGTAACGGACACTTTTTGCAATCCAAACGCATCAAGAATTTGCTAACATAAAACATTAAGCTTTGATATCATTGAATTCTTTTCATTGAATCACTCTGTACTCTGTACACTGTACAGTTGCAACATAAACGCGACTCCTAATGTCCCAACTTTACGCACGCACGCACTCGGTCGTGGCACACAAACACACATATATTTCGCTGTAATTGAACAGGCATCGCATTTGTTTTGCTCGGACACGTACGCAAGCGCGCGTTGATGCGTTTGTAGCGATAACGTCGTGCTTGAGCTTGTGTACGCGCCGCAAAACCCGCGCACAGAGAGACTAGTGTGAGAATTAACTGTTTTAATTTTAATGCATCGGACGGAGAAACGAATCGTGTGCGTCGGGCAAAGAACTGTTGCTGGTATTATAGTGTTCTGCAGAGAAACAGCTACCTAGTATATCGCATATCGCATGATTGCATGGAATATTGTCGATCGTGTGCATAATATCGCGGCTCTATGTACACGGTCATAGTCATAGACAACACGTTCTTGAACACGTATAATTAAACAGACTAACGTGACGAAGCTCTCACTACCTCCGTACGTGTTTCTATGCAAGCGATTTAATTGAGTTGTCTCACTCCCGAGTGCTATGTGAGTGCAGCGCCTCGGTGTGTGAGTGTAGAGTGTAGAGCCCACACGTCTCATTCATAGCGGTAATTGAAAAGCCCGACGATATGACGTGCAATGGCGTAGTAAACTTAAGTGCAATAGAGTATAAAGACAGCAGAGAAATGCAATATTTGCATACACGATTTAAGTTTATTGGGTCACGGGTCACACGAGAACGAAACGGGTTATTTTCGTTAGCTGAAAACTAGTCAACATAAAATTCCGACTGACATTAATGCTCTATGCTCTCTGCTGTTATGCGTAAACCCGATCATCCGCACCTAATCAGAGCTGTCCGATTGCATTACCGAAAATGCGAACAAAATGTTAACATCAACATTGGCGAAGCTTCCAAAAGCATACACACACACGCGCGCTGTTGCATTTTATAGTATAATAGTAAATTCTACCTGTATGCACCGCGGTGTTTTTATAATATTCGCGTACGGTCGAGCGCTCGCGAATGCCTCCACACACTAACAGCAAATACGTATCGGTCTGGTTGCCGCGGTCGCGTTCGCGCCACTTCGTGTTCGTGCGGTGGTTCGGTTCACTTCATTTCGGGTGATCGCACCGCACCCGTTCGCGCAGGCGACGAGCCAAAGCCCCAGCATCAAAGACGCCGTGCCGCCGCCCCGTGCCGCATTCGCAGCACATTCATTTCGCGTACATTACACGCATACGTTCACACACACACACGCGCACACACACACACGCTAGCGCGTAAACGATGCTGCGCCAAACTGACCTGTGGTATGCGTGTGTACGTGTGTGGGTATACAGTGGCGGCCCCCTCGATGAGGGCGACGCAAATTAGCGGCAAGCGGACTGCAGACTGCGATGGTATGATTAATTTGCACTAAAACATCGGTTGGCAGCGATCCAGATCATTGGCCCGCCACTGTTGCGGCTCGAATTGCGTGACCAACCGACGCAACAGACACGCCGACGCAACGGCGCATTTTGATGAAATGAACACCACACGAATGAAAAAATACACATCCTCGTGCGCCATACCGCGTCGACCGCGTCGCTACACATAGCTTGGAAGGATTATTGACCACCGAAAATCGGGCGCATCCATTCGACCGAATCGCGAAACCAGTTCGATGAAATCGCCACCATTTTCGCATTTTGCGTGCACGCATTCGTGCGTTCGATCAGCGCCGCGAGACACTCACACGCACACTTGCTTGATCTGACACAATCTATTGGCTGACATGCAAATTAATTAATTAAATAATTTGACTCCAACTCGTCGTGGCAACTCGTGCGTTATCGACACGCGGGCTAACTAGAATTATGCTTTGTGTCACTTCGATATGGTTGGCCAAACGAATTTAGCAATTATTATACCTGCTGGATGCAGAGACCACCATTATATTGGTGGAATTGGCCCAACTGCCCAAGCGCATGCCATTCCAGAGCATACGTGCGCCGCTACGACCGAAACGAGATCGTGTTAATTTTCAAATAAACGCGAGCCAATTAACGCATCTCTGTTTGGTCAACACCACCAGCAGCCAGCAGCAGTAACCGCCACAACAATATGCTGAACTGTGCAAATTGCCAGAGCACCGTCAAACACAACAAAAGCGCGCTACGCATCGACGCCCAACAGGAGAGAAAAAACCGCCAACGCTATAGTGTGTATAGTGTGCCACGCAGTTCAACCCGTTCGCAGCACACATGCGAAGCAGAGGATAGAGGAGCGTGTGTGCGTGCTCCCTTCGTCCGTGTGTGTGAGTGTGTGTGTGCGATGAGTTCATCCCATCGGAATGCACATAAATATTATAATGAACTTGAAGATCTGCGGATGGCGCGCGCGCGAACGCGGGCTCTCACACACCGCAGATACACTCACACATTCGGCCCTCATACGCCTACGGGCGCAAAATGCATTCAAATCTGCGCACACTAATCTGCCGCGCCGTGTGCGTGTGTGTGTGTGTGCGGTGTGCGCGCCAGAGTATGTGCAGGCCATAAACGCCGGCAATACAGGTGTTTCCGGCAAATTAAAGTGCATCACCAGAAACTCAAGTGCACATACTATACAGCCAATGTAATACACACGCACTTACAGTCAGTGTTGATAATGCATAATAATTATGCTGGCAACAGGATTTGGCACCGACTGTGCTGGGACACCTTGTGGTGGGTTCGGGTCGACAACGACGGGCGTGTGTGCGCACGAGTTCTCACCGCCTCGCACACTCGACTCGGCTGGGTTTCTTGCCGAGCGTGGTGAGAGCACGCCCTTATGCACATCATCAGCACAGTGTATATGCTCACACACAATCGCAGACCTCGTGGGGTCTCCGCGCGTGTGTGCATGCACACAAGGTATCCCAAAAGCCATGGTCATTTGACGGGGCTTCGACGACGAAGAGCCAGCCAAACCATCGGCAAAGAATTTCGCATCGCACTGCACCGCCAATGCGCTGCGATGTTGGTGGTGGTGATGCTGCCGACGATGCTGCTGCGCGTTGCATGTTTGCGGTCCCGCAGCGAACATGCTTCGCTTGGTGTGTCTGTGTGTGTGAGTATCTCGCCCAATAAATTGTTATAACCCAGATAGCACACACACACACACGGGCATCCACCACGGCAATCGGCGATATATGCTCTCGCATGCTATACGGAGTATAATGTGCATAAATATTGATATTGATATTGAAAGCAGGAAATTACCGTTCAATAAGTTGAATTTATGGCCATCTGTAAATGCAATATATTTTATTCACGTGTGCGAAATGCTTTGCGGAATTCTATGAATAGCTTCGCTCGCATTGTGCGCCAACGTCGAGTGTGCACGATATCCTCTATCGGCGGCATTCATTCCCATCACCGGGGCGGACATGCGCGCACCGTTCCGAACATTTCGCTGGCACGATATTGAAATATTGAATGCGCCAATTGGCCCGGACCTCGGGTCCACCACACCACACCGATGGGTCTGTGTGCGATTCCAGAGCGCAGAATCGACCGAAATCGCGACCACACGAACGCGAACACGCTGCCGAGGAGTCGATTAATTAAAATACCTAAAGTGCCTGCAGCAGCAACGCAGCGTTCGTGCGCCGCTCCGCTCCGCTCCACTGATCATGCCATAAGGGTCTCTCCCAATTGGTTGCACGCCAAACCGCCGCAGCAGTGCGACGGTAAAAAACAACCAAATTATGACTCAATTTCCATACACACATGTGCGCGCGGTGTGCGGTGTGTGACCCCAAAAAAGGCTGACTGTGCCGAAGTCGATGCCGATGCCGATGCCGCCGGTCACTAAAACGAGGACGACGACGACGACGACGTCGACAAGCGTTCTGCATTCTGGTAATTGAACCATTCACATAATTTACTCCGTTTGATTGAACTTTGTGAAGACGATGGAATGTCGTACCGTAAAATATACGAATAATGCACATGCACAGGCGCTCACGCGCTCAGTGATCCCGCCAGCGTGTGGACGCATAGGGACTGCGCGCGCGCAGGAACAGCGTCGTGTGTATGTTATATAGTTTATGTGCGCACGAATATGTGCGAATATACGATATATTCATATGCAGTATAGTATATTTGGGAACAGGTTTTTGTGTTCTCGCGCGGAGTTTGCAGGCGGCTGTGCGACGGTGAAAAAGAAACTTGTTCGCACTGCCTCGGCGTGCAATAGCCATAAACCATCGGCGTCGGGTGACATTGGTTTTTGCACACATCGCACCGCACGGCAGATCGCACACGGCTGCGACGGCGGCGGCGGCGGCGGCTCGCACGCACACGGCTCGGCGTCGAACATGCGCGCAAGCGAGCACGAGCACACCAGCAGTCAGCCAGCGCGATTGCGACGCGATTTTTAATGCGCCATAAATTTGCCAACAGCTCGCGCACACAGCCACACACACTCACGAAATAGCACATCGCACGCTCGCATACACACACAGACACACACACACACCTCGGCACGACGCCACGACAAAGTCGACGCGCGCGCGCGAACAAACGGGCGCACCCTGGCACAATCACGCGCGCATTCACGCAAGCAAACACACACACTCACTTCGCGACTGTTCACAACACGCCAGGAGGTTGGTTGCTTGCGCACGCTCGCGCGCGACAAGTGAGATGTCATCACTGTTAATGGATTGGAAATGTTCGCGAATACACACACACACACACACTGTTTGCTCGAGGACGACGACGACGACGACAGAATACACAACAGTGACACGCTTCTCGCTGGAATGCATGCACTGCTGCTGCTGTTGCCAGCTCACAATCCAAGAGCGCAAAGCATCTTTTTCATTAATAAATCAGTGAGTTGAGCATATGAGACAAGTGCGCACTGGAATAGACACACTCGAAAACACACGAAGCGTTACCCGAAAGAACAAAGGACGACGTGTGTGTGTGGTGTGTGCACATGCGTGAAGAATGATGTAAAGTTAACCTGTGTATAGTAATTTGAACTGGCTGGTTTCGTGTTCCGCCGAGAGTAGCAGCAGAGGTGCTTGACCTCGCTCTAGACTTCTCATGCGGCTGCTGGCTTGCTGGCTGGCTGGCTGGCTTGTGGTGAGGTTGCGCGTTTATAGTTTCAGGTGCGTTTCACGTATCACTTTACGATCAATTAGCGAACGTCCGTAGCGTATACATCAATCTAGCGCAGCCACAGCATAGACTCGAGCGCAGCATATTATATACGTGAACCCACATTTCGGAAATTGCCTGGGAAACGATAAACAAACGATGGAGCGAATGTGTTTTTATAGACACAGTGAGAAAGGTTGTGGTGAGAACAGAACATAAATGTAATGCCGAATTGATTCAGCAAAGGCGAACGGAATTTACATTGATTTACGGACAGACGACTGAATTACCGCATTTCTCGCCGTATATTGCCGGGTAATTGAATGCACTCGTCCACCATTGCATTGTAAAAATAATTTTTGTTCCGCATTTTTACATGTAAATCCGTATATGCTGAGCACACAAAACCACACCAACACCACCACACAGCAACCGCAGCAGCCACTCTGGAATTGCATTCTTTGTCTTTTACTTTTCGGAAGATCGCACACACCACACACTCACACACGCTCGCCTCGCCGACGAGCTTGCGATGCGCACATCCCTCTGAACCGCGTCGCGTCTCAGCAGAGCGCTCCTCGCATGTGAACGCGCACACGTGATGGCGTGTGTGTGCGTGCGTGTGTCTGAATGTATCTTCACGTATGCTGCTGACCACCCTGAGTCGCTGGAATGTTTCACGTGCGCGCGCTCGCGCTCTGGTGCGATGCGATGCGCGCGCGCACGCACGCAGCATGCGTGTATATAGTGTATTATTATTTATACATTTTGCCCGAGTAGGATAAACACATACACACACACGAACGACGGGCTCTCGCCGGGCATATGTGCGAGCATGCGTGCATGCGCGCGCGCGAGGTTCTCCCTGGGACAACCAGACACACACAGGCGCACACACACGCTCGCACACTTGTGTATGCAACGACGATGATGTACGGCGAACGGTTTCCCAAATGCGAACACGTCGAGTGTGCATGTGTGCATGTATGCATGTGTGTCTGTATACCAGAATATACGTGTCAACATTTTACCTTTTTATTTAAACACCATTATACCGCATATTATGGGGGCTATGTGTTGTGTGGCTGCGTGTACAAGATCGTGTGTGAGTGTGTACACACAGACACATGTGTGGAGCGTGAAAGCCGATGCTGCTGCTGCTTTGGCTGTGGCTGCGGCTGTGACGGTGGCGAATGCCGCGGCAGACGCGTGAGGATGATGCGCGCTCGGGATAAAGGTAGCCTTGTTTATATAACAACGAGCACTCTTCGCTGCCGCAGCAGCAGCTCGCTTGCTCGACTCTGGGATCCGACCGAAACCAAATATACAAATATGAGTCAGTCGGCGCACGAACGAACACGCAGCGGCGCATACCATCGCCGCGCCGCCGCATTATGCGCCGGGACGCGCCGATACATTGTATGTGTGCGTGCCGGTGGTACAAAGTATGTGGTGCTGTGGTGATGCATGCTTGTGTATAGCATAGCATAAGTGCTGCCAATAAATTGGAAACCGCGCGCGAATAAAAGACGACGACGACGGCGACAAACAACTCCGAGCCGAGCTCCGCGAGTTCGAATTTACATTATCGCTGAGAGATAGTACAGTGTGTGTACCCACTCGCTCGGCAATGTATCCCAATTTATCCGACCCTCATTCGATCAGTCGAGCGTCGAGCGTCGGGCGCCTTCTCTCGGCGAGATTCGCCAATATAACCACGTTGTTGGTCGCTCACAGAAAATAAAAATCAACGAGCACATATCGATACATACGCTGTCTACAATGGCATGTGCGTAGCGCTAAGCTTGGGAAGCATGAATTTCTCGCGCCCTCTCGCTCTCTCACTCTGCGTGGCGGGCACTCGGCGACTCCGCGACGCGAGGTCTGAGTCACGTGCACGCCGCGCGGCGGCCGATCCAACACTCGGATAGCTCGCACTGGGCTGCACGCGCGCGCGCTCACACACGAGCATGTGCGTGCATGTGCGTGTCGCAATCACGTGGCCGCATATCGTGTCGAAACATGAATTAAAGGTGTATTTTATGTGTGTATGTGTGTGTAACGCTGGCGGAGTGCACATTCTTTGTTATGCACAGCGGCGAACAATGGACGATACACTCACGATGTACATGAAGTCGGAACATAATAGTAACACGCATAGCACAATCGACACACGAACAACGTGAGAAATAGAAGCTGCCAATACGATTTCAAGGTTAATGCATGCTATCACGCTTTGGCTACGCTCGCTGGTGTGTATTATATTTATTAACCGGATTGATCGATCGGTGCTATGATGATGATGATGATGAGGCGGAAGATATAATGATGATGAAGAAGAATGAAACGAATAGATTCGTGTTGGTGCTTCTGAATGAGAATTGAGAATGCAACATGTTGGAATTTGATCGAAACACGCCGACCACGATGACTGGGAAATGCCAATGCAATGAAATATCATTCAACAGACTGAGAATCAATGTGGTTATTATTCGTTTGAATTACTATGTGCGAAATCGGTTATAAAGTGGTGGGTGAGTCAGTTGTGGGTGTGCGTCAACAAACGTTAATCGATGTTGGCGCCACATTTATTAGAGTTGAGTTCTTCAGTAATGGCGCGAACAAACGTCACTTCAATCGTAGACAAGATTAGCTCATATTTTTTAATGTCCATTCCAAATATTTGAGTCAGATTATAAGCTTTAATTTCGTCACGCACACGTCATCATAACCATACGGTGTTATAACTTGACGACTGTTTGATAAACGAACCACTGATTTAGGCGCACGTGTTGATAGCATGCTTAATACAAAAAACATATGTTCACATTCGTGATCAACATTCCTGCGATGTCTACAATCACGCGGCAGCACCAGCTGGGTCGTAATCACAGACGTGCACCCGCTCGAGATTTGGAGGTCAAACCAATTGCCAACGCACCGACAAATTCGTACAAACAACCGAATAGCATTTGCAAACCGTACTCACTACACACATACCACACAACATACTCGCATAGTAGCCACACTAGCATATCGCACACAAACCGTCCATCCGGAGAGCTTTGTTAACGCTTGAGATTTATTGCCACCGACGCCGCAAATCGAGCATCATCATCATCAGCATCAATATATCGTCCGAGTGTGTGTTCCAAGTGCCAGCATATTGCGAGCGAGTACACATTGCGCGATAACCTTGGCATCCATTTGCTCCCTTTCTCGGGTCATGCGAGCGCGATTTGTTCGGCTCTAATCACATCAACATAACAACGAACGACTTACCTTCTTCTCCAGCTCGGCGGCGTTCTCGATCGTGTGCATAATCGCCTCCGACAGCCTGGTGTCCAGACCGGTCTTCAGCATCTCCTCGGCGCCCTTGCTCGTTCGCACCTTGTTGTGCCACAGCCGCTCGATCGTTTCGGCCACCTTCGACCACGGAGCGTCCAGGACGCCAACGTACTGGGCGAGGCATCCGCTGCGCAAACGGACAACCGTGTGGTACGTTACAATCGAGAGTCCCGCGAGGAGCAGACTCACCACCAGATTTGCCCAGTATACTTTTTGTGCAAGGTGTCTTTATTTTTTTTTGTTCATTCTAATTTGTTCTCGAACTAATCCCAATACTTACCGCAGCACATTCGTGCAGTAGCCGTAGCACGACTTCACCTGCTGCACCGACGAGCCGCGACACTTGTTGCAGTACGACATCTTCAGCAGATGCTGCCGGCACTTGGGCGACAGCGCCTCGGCGGTCAGGTCCTCGGTGCTGGCCAGAATGTCTGCCGCTCCCTCCAACGCCGACACGAACAGCGTGGCGGAGCCAAGGCTGTGCTGCAGACTCGCGGCCAGCGTCTTCGGAATGCTGCCGAACGGCTGCAGATCGCCGTAGGCCCGTTGCAGGCAGTTCTTGTAGTCGGCGTTGAAATCGCCGGCCGTCGGATGGACGGCCTGATGGTAGACGACCGGCAGTAGGGTGGTGAAGCACTTGGTGACCAGTGAGTCGAAGTCGAAATTACTTCGGCCGTTGATGTGACTGCAGCAGTGACACGGAGTAGAAAAGGAGTGGACAATGATGGAGGCTGAAAGTGTCTCTGTCAGCTTCTGCCGAGTACTTACTGTCGGATTTGCTGGTACAGCTGAACGATCGGATGCCTCGACAGTGTTGACATGTGCTTGTAGAGTCGCTCGAACATCGTTAGAATTTTGCTCTCCGACGAATAGGTCAACTCCAGAAGATGGCCTGTTGGGACGGACGGGTAGGTCGAACATTAGTTGAAGTTGAACCAAAATTCACTCACATTCTTGATGGCTTTTCAATGTCTTGCATGCTTCTGAACAGGAAAATTCAATAACCCAGTTCGTTGTGGTATAGCATAATGCATGTGTATACAGCTAATCACACAGCATAATAGCAATCGAGAACTTTTCTATACAACACGACAGCTGTGCGACGAACCACAAAGCGTTCTCGCCACAACAACCGACAAAATACATCGTGAATTATGGGGCACTCAAGGTAAGTTTGCGTGAACGATGCATTTGCACGTTCGTGTCGCCACACACACACACTGATGCCGCACTGCCTAACAAAGCCATTATTAGTCTGATCGGCGGCTGTGTGTGTGGCGGCGTCAGATCGGAGTGGTGTCGTGCGCAGTTTGGCACATGGCGCCGGCGGCCACCAGCAAGTTTGCGGACACATTAATATCAGATTGTGTGTGCATACAAGCGGCGGCCTGGCGTGGCCGAAGCGCGCCCGGCGACCACGGAAACAAATTTGTGTGTAGTTTGCATGTGTGTGTGTGTTTGTTGTCGCCCGGTCGTCGTCGTCGTCGGGCGCAGGCTGTGTGTGAGTGTGTTTCGCTGTGGTCCGTGTGCAAAGAGACAGCTATGCATTTGCATATAATGGCATAGAAATGAGTACGATGTTGAATTGTTTGCCATTCATTGTGCTGCTGATTTGGGTAATTTGCTATGCTATCTAATGTGATGAGTGGATCATTTCAAACATTTCTAGGTATTTTGAATGGCCACATGTTGATGTTCATTATGGTGATTTTGATAGATGTTTTGGTGTGAACGTGCTGACACGATAATCGTATACACCTTAGAGCGATTCCAATTATTATGCTCCGAAGAATAACACAAGCTTATTACACGCATTCATATGTAAATGCAGAGCGCCTGCCTGCACTTCTCATATTTTGTGCCGCATACATTCACATGACGGTGAGAAACAAGACACCAGTAGTTGCAAGTCAGTTCGCTGTCATCAAATATGCAACTGCAGAGGCAGAGGTATCTGTTTGAGGAGGCGCTCGGCGGGCATGCATGTTCATGATTTCGAAAATACTCGCATACATGGAGAGAAATGCGTACGCGTGCCAATGTACATGGTGCTCGTACCTTCTTTGCATGTCAAGTGCGCGGGCGGTATGTACATCATGTTCAGATATCTATGCTGCGCGTCCTCTTCATTGCATACGGAATGGTTGTCTTAATCCTATAAAATATGTAAAATAATCCAGTCTATATCAAGCGTTTTCACTCTAATTGATCTTGAAACTGATGCAACTGTAACGCGCAAGTTTATTGAAATCGACCCTTGTCGACCCTCAACACACACTCACAATGGAACAATGCCGGCATTAATGACTGCGATTCGGAAATACACTTATCCGATGTCTGTACCGGCGTACAAACGCATATACCATACATATACATTTATTTATTCATGCAATCACAACGACCCGTAACGCCGCTCTGCTGCCACATTGCGACAACGTGCACGAATACACATATAGCATATTCGCATACCCACTGTGTACAGTTCGCAACCAGACGAGGGCAGCGAACGCAAAGCAACACAGTGGCGGCAGGGACGTGTGATGTCTCTGTGCGAGACGGCACAGCGTCGGGTGTCGAGTGTATGTGTATGTATGTGAGTGTTGTTCCGTCTGGTTATAAGCTTGTATATGTAAGCATACAAGTTCCTAGTCTCGCTGGCGCTGACGATGCACTGCGAAGTCCACACCAACCAACCAACAACCCACTACCACCCACCAACAAACCACCACCATTATCGATTACACTTAATGGAAACAATTCGCTATATGCGCACAGCAATTCGAATACACTCGGTGTGCTCATCTGCACACAACATACCGCACAGCATTCGAATGAAGTCTGTATTACTGTGCAGAGTTCTCCACTTCGATGGCCAAACAGACTCTGAACCAATATAGTAACATAGTAACATACATACTGCACTACAAACACGCACGCACTCACATGTCGTTACGACCGAACCTCATCTCCGCCCCCGCAATTAGATTCAACCAAACAACACATTCGCAACACACAGACACAATTATCCCGTAACCACGGGCGTGCAAACTAAACATCATCCCCATTTCGTTCGTACGCTCCTCGTCGTTACGATTACATAGATCACCAGCATACGCGCGATACGCACACACTTATCCGACCGCTCGACGGCCCACAATTCGCCAACCGACAGCCGAGCTGAGTCGAGGGATAATTGGGTTTCGCTGTATTTATTTTACATTTCCCAGCATCCTCGTCGTCCGCGTCGAAAGGGATGTGGTATTGAATCGAATGGGTACGACAAAACTGTCATCTAGTATTACGAACCCGCGTCAAGCTGAACGCCAGAACGCCGGAATCGATGACATACTTGGGGCTTCGGGGCAGCGAACATCCATTAGTTTGCGTTCGGTGACTAAGCACTCTCGCTCTCGCTCAATCCCCATATAGATTTATCATTTTGTCAACACGTTTACTGTGTGTTCAAACGGCTGTCCGCTGATCATGGGCGGCTTACAAGAGACATATGCACAAGTGAACCTTGCCAAAAATAAATACACAACTGCAGCGAACTGAAATGCTGTGTCTGTGCAATGATGCTGCTGACCTAAAACGACGGCGTCGGCGTGCCATTGCGCGAACGCCGAACGGCCAAACGTTTATGAGGCTCGCCCATCTGTCTGCGTGCCGCACACGCGAGGCGTGACACCGAGCGCACGCGCGACGGGCGTGATGTCACCGTTTATGCGGCGAGGTGCTAATGATGATTGTGATTTCGATGTGTGTTGGGCTGGGTGTGCGCTTCTATTTCGATGTGTGCGTACCATGAATATTGGTATTTTCGACATACAGACATGACCGAGCCAAACGCTCTTACGAATGATTTATTCATACCCGAACTCGGTGGCGGTGCTCGATGCAGCAGCACCACGACGACGTAATGCGACATATGTCTGTGACTTTAAATCAATATTCCTGATACTCTACGACCGCGCGTGTACTCTTGTTCACTCTCAGTACATTTTCACACGCTTGGAAAAACCCACAGCCACACAACTTATTTATAGCATGATGTGGATGTGCGTGCGAACATACGACGAACAATGAACCGCGAGTCGCGACTGTTGCGATACGCGCGCGGACACGCACAACAGACAGCAGCTCCGCGGGCAGCGCGTCGACGAAAACGACGATGCGACTATTTTAAGCCGCGACCGACAGCGCACGTAGAACAAATCTCTCACTGCCTGACTCGCTCGTCTCTGGCCTAATCAAATGTGGCACGACGACGTGTGTTGTCCAAAGTGTCACGATGGTTTCGCGGACGGCACACAGCATAGCCGAATACTCTAGCTGACAACCGGTCTTTTGGCATAGCTCGAATGCACACAGACACAGTCAAGCCAAAAACCACCAGTGACAGAAGTGCGTGGAAGCTGTTCCAGCAGACCGAAGGACATTCTGTGTACGCATAAAATCCGTTGCATGACATGCCGGCCGACGATTCGACATGACGACCAAACGGAGACTGCGTTGCTCACATTCGCGAGCCCGCAACGAGGACCACGCGTCGGTTGCTGGGTTATTTGCATATGGAATGCGAGCAATCCGAAAAGTGCGTGCGTGTTCGCATTTCGCGTGTGTGGCAGTGGTGGAAGTGGTGGCGGTGGCGACGATCGTGATGCGCACCATTTCGGCCAATTACCAATGACCCGTGCCAGGCACGAGCGCCACAGTGAGAGTGAAAACACGCAAGCGGCGCCGCCGCCGCCGCAACAGAATGCGCCGAGTTATTTGTGTGAATTGTGAAACGGCTAAACCGCAAATCGTGCGAACGTGCGTGAGTGCGTGCGTGTGCGTGCGTGCGAACCTCAGTAAATGTGGCGTGTGCTCGCTCGCGAGGATTGCGCGTATGTGTGTGTGTATGAGCTCGCGAATTGTCTATGTGTTTTTTGTTGTTTGCTTGGTTCTCTGGCTTTGCTGCGATGCAATGTGCTCGGATGCGCGGCAATTTATATGTGCGAAATGGCGTAATTTATTTCGGGAACGAAAGTGTTAACGTCTACATATAAATGCAAGCAACCGCAAAGTATACATTATGTGCATATGGTTGGGAAATACCCCGGAATGTTTTCCGTGCTGTTAGGAAAATATACATGTATCTTCTAGCGTGTGAACTCAGATGCTGAGAAATACTCTACAAGGCGAAATATGGGTAGAGAATTCAGTAACTTTCAACAGTCAGGAGTCAGTTCAGTACATTTGTCGCACAACCAGATATCAGCTAAATCTTCGCAAAACTAATTTGGATCGTTTACTCTAAACATTGTATGCTATTTCATAGCGAGAACTATTTCGGAAAATATTCTGTTCACTACACGAGTACTATATCGCACGTAATTTCGAACAAATTATATTTGCAGCTCAGCGAACCCTTAGCTCTCCAAAAATAGCATTCCAATCCGATATAACAAATGTGTCTCGCCCGTGCTCGCATAGACACATACTACACATAATATGATAGGATATGCATAATCGTTGGAACGCAATAACTGTAATAACTGAGGATGTGTGTGCAATATTCTTGTTCGTTATGGCGACGTGAGTAGCGTAGACGGATTTAGGAATTACTAATTGTGGTTCGATTCCCGAACTAACTACCGTGTCGTCAAAACAGAGAACAGTGCGAAAAGTAGTGTACAGATTGCTATGTAAAAAACAACTTCTTCTCAAAAGATGGATTGGATCGATTAAATGATAAGTTGCGCGCTGCTCTCGTTCTACAAAATAGAAGCGTCGCATTTCAAAAACTATCGATGTAGACGATTATGATGATTCTGTTCGTAGAATATCTCTTGCCTGACCAACACTTTTCATACAGAATCTCAAAATTCCCTTGAATCATGCATAAAACATCTATTCAAATCGTTGTTCGTACTTCGAATTATTCCATTATATAATCGAATAATTAACGTCCACACTGCACTACGACCACTGCACATCTGTTTTGAGGAAATCAATGGTCTACTGGGCGCCATTATAATGGAACTGGCGACCGTTTCTATTAAATGTATTGATCAAACTCCAACAACGAACATCTCGACCACTGGAATTGATTTTTCACATTAACTTGTCATATATCCACGAGCACATTGTTTGTAGTTCCTTTTAGCGCAGCAATCGCATTGGTTCAGACTAGAATAGATACATCGAACACACACAGACGTGTTAAATGCTGTCGCTGGCGATGGCGGTGTTACGTTCAACCACTGCTGCGCTTACGCAGCATGCATCAAGTCGGTGTTTACGTTTTCTGGTTTTAATATGAATATATCTTGTTGAATGTTTCGTCTGCGAGCCAAGCAACATGCAATGAATTTGTATCATCAATGCTAGCGCACACGCACGCAGTATACTCGCACTAACATGAGTAAAACATATGCGTATTTGTATTATAAATACACATCACAACAGCATTGCCCACAACGGACCGTGTTTACCGATTCAATTGCGGAAAACACATACACTCACGAGCACATACGCCAAAGTTGTTTAAAACATAAATCCATTCGTGTACTTTTTGCCTTTATATGGAAATGGTCTGAATACACATGTGTTCATTATATTTCACGGTACTGCTCTGAATTGGCTCCCCTGAGAAATGCAATCAACTATAAACATACAGATTTGCTGCACGATCGACGGCTTTAGTTCGGTGTTCACATTATTTATGTTCGGAATTCGAAAAAATTGAAATATATGGTGCAATTCACCGACGTAGTGTAGATGTTTCCAACATTGGGCATTTTTCGTGAAAAGCCTTGGAATGGGAAATGCGATTTGTTCCACATAAACAGAAGTTTATCGATGTTAAATTAGCATAACAACTGTGAAAAGCGTAAATCGAATAATAATGTGTTTCAAAGGGCATCCAAATCAGACCATCTTCTAAATTTCATGCATATATCAAAATTGAGCGAGTGCCCGATTTAGGGGCATCTACTCTATCCATAACATACTGCTCACCTTTGAATGTCTCCGCGGTTTTCTCCAGCGTTCCGCGCAAGTTTTGCGTGTCGATGCGGAGATTGTTGACAAATTGGTTACTCGACGTAGAGGCCAGCTCTTGTTCGGTAGTATTGTCACAGCACGTTCCATCACAAACGGGACCTGCAATGGGAATAACGAGAGAACGAATTTATTATTCAACTCTCAATGAGACAATCACAGAACACACAGTTACATTCTTGAACAGAGCACAACTTCTGCCACTTGAAGTGCTAACGACGTTGTTGGTAACCAATCGTCAAATGCAAGTGCACACATCCGGCTCTCGGTTTGCCACAAGTAGGATGTGCTATGTGCAATTGAACAAAGACACACATCTGCGAATAAATTCGAACCCGAAAGAAGCATGTGCTGAAATTGGAATAGTTTTCAGTTTGAACTTAGTTTTCACATAAATGCTTATATGTCAGATTCGCCCTCCGATGACGACATTATGATTTCATGCTGGTCGCATATTTACATACTATAGTATCCGATGCCAAAGTTTTGAAACCAACACCCAACTGTGCATTGTACTACACACACACACACCCACACTTTATAGGAGAGCGCTATCGTTGCGAATTTAATCAATCTCATTTAGGAAGCGAAGTGCCACACAGTGTGTGCATGTGTGTGTAAGTGGGTGGTGTGTGTGTAAATGGAACGCTTGATACGCCCAGGGCTCGCAGTCCCACATCTAATTAAACACAAAAGCCATTTTATTCATCAATTATGCCGTAATTTTCGACATTATGTGCGAACGGAGCTGATAATTAACCATATTGGATCCATTTTAAAATTGCGTAACACTGACTGGATTCGTTACTCAGTCAGTACATATAATTACGATTTATATAATTGATATTGACAAACATAAGCAATTACTGTTGTGAATGGCATTACATATGAATGTTTTCAACTGCAGTTGTAAGAGTGATCGATTCAATTTAATAATTTCCTCGTTTCGATTAACGATATTGAATTATTATAAAAACACTCACTCAAAAAGTGTATTTGAATCAGTCAGTCCGATTTGCTTCACCATCTCCAAACACCATGCGGTGTGCTTGACATATCATGCAAATTTTCCCAGTTCCCTGTGTGTTGGAATGAAAAAATATAGCTGCCATCAGCAGCTGCGGCCGCGCGGCTTTGGTCGCCTAAATACACACGAACACTGCCAGCATGCGTATGTTTGTATATGTGCCCAAAGCCGTCGCTGGCACAGTGAAGTAAATTACACTGGTGTTTACATTAGTCCGCCACGCGCACGTCGCCTGTGGCCACCGGGTGCGCCAGTGCAACAACATTGTGGGCGAACATATTTCGCTTCCACGCTTTTTCGTTTTGTCCCGACATCACTGCACAATGCACTTCGATATTTTATGCACGGTAGTGATTGTTTGACGCCCGAGCTCCGAATTTCTGCATATTCGGTGTTTTGAATTTTATGCTGTGTGCCGATCTCTTGCATATACGATATACACCCATGAACGCACTCACTACCCAAAACGAATGTTCACGAAATGCTGTAAAGTCTAGATTTATGAGTGCTTGGGGTTAGTTACTATGTGGCGAAACGGGTGGACACATTCACACTCAATGCATGTACAGCACCAGTAACAAGAGCAATACTTCAGGCCTCACCGTTGCAACTGCTGAACGTTACCGTTGAAATAGTAGAAACAATATTTTATTCCAACGATGGCAAAGTTGCATATAGAGCTTCGTTTCTGGAGAACAATATTTTATAGGATATCGCAGACCAGACCAGACCAGTTGTAAGTAGGTCAAGCTGTCACCTCAGATATGAAATACGTCCAGCAATAGATCGTAAGGTGCAATTGGCACATTATAAATCCGAATTCGATTGATCTATGGTATAACTGGGTAATCTACTGCATAGGATGCATCTCTGAAACATTACCACATCATAGCTGGCTAATCGATTAACAATCGCTCCAGACACAGTGTTTACACCAGCTGGCGCCCCGTTTTATATTCGACGAACGTGTGAGCGCCAGCACGACATAACACGCCATGCACGAGCGCGCACGCACACACACAATCCAGAACGGTTTCTTTCGAATCATAACATTATATTAGCACGCACGTGCCAGTGCCAATGGGCAAAGCAAACACCGCCAGCTGCCCACCTTTGTGCACATGTGTGCGCTTGCGCGAGTGTGTGTGTGTATACAACATAATCACATCACACAGAGACCAGACGTGCCGTGCCAGTCGCCAACACGCGTCCGCGTCGTCGTCGTCGTTCGTCTCCCGCACGCGAGCACATACATTGTTATGTTCTGCGCCACATATCCCCCCGGTTGCCAACATCGTGTTCGCGTATTTGTGTCTGTGGTTTACCGATGCGCTAACACTCTCGACCATCCGCTTGCAGCGACGCCGCAGCGGCTAAGTGCAAGTGCATACGCACGCGCGCAGCATCGGCGTGCGGCACGCTGACGCCATCGAGCGGCGGCGGCAGCGGCTGCAATCCCAGAAGATCTGCAGCCGGTTAACCGACGGCAAACGAACCGCATGCTTTGCTCGGTCTCGCTCGCTCGTTCTAGTCCGAAATGACCAAGTGTAAATGGGCATGAGCGCAGCCGACGAGGCATGCGCGCGCGTACGCACACGCGCACGTCTCAAGACCATATTATTCCTTGGTAATCTCGAGGACGCTGCCGCGCAGTCGCCGGCACGTGCGTCCGTTTTATTACGTAATCGCTGCTGCAATTTGGATCCCATTCGGTGCGTGTGTGTGTGTGCTCGATGCTGCAAGCAAACGAGCACCGCACATGTGTAATACATACCGCCGCGACCTCGTCGCTTTGCCCCGCCGTCGTCGACGCATTTCGTGCAGAATATATAGTTTTGTACACACTCGAGCCGGCGTCGATGCTGCGCACTCGAGCCACGTCGCGCAACTACACCGCGAGTCAGTCGCGGGCCAAGGGCTAGTTAAAAAGTTGCCGAGGCACAACTGTCACAGACAGACAAACTTGCAAACTCGTCAAACAGCTCGGCGAATCACTCTCGCCGTCTGGCAAGATAGCGTCTTGCCAGTGCTGCGACCAACGAGCGCACATGAGCGCTCAATTGCAAAGCATACACACTCTGGGGCCCGCAGGCGATGCATTATATGTTATTCTTTTTTGTGTGTATGTGCGTGCCTCTTGTGCCACATTGCGCACACGCGAAAACATGTCGTAATAAAACGTTATGTGCGCAGTGCGCAAATATCTTGCCTATTACACCGTGCATGCCTCTGCGTGCATTGCACATGCCGACGGTATAATATGGCCTGATAGAGAGACGACGACGATACGCCATACCGAAGGCGAACGTGCAGATACGTACTGCACTCTATACCCTTTGCCAAGACATTATAGCGCCATCCGGGAATGCACGCGCGCACGCGTTCGCATGTGTATCGTTGGCATATACAGTTGCAATTGGACGTCGTCTGTTTGCAAGAAAGTGCATCTGGCTGGCACCGGTGCGCGCGCACGAGGAATGAACGAGTGACATTTTATCTCGCCGTCGGTGTGCACGTGCAAAAACCGGCGCGTGCGTGCACACAGCAGACATGCATACATGCATGCTGGCGCGAGTGCACGTGCACGCTTTGACAGTCTTCGAGTGTACAGTATACATACACTGCACTGCACTGAGAGCATAAGTACTCGGGCTCGTGTAGGCATTCCGTTCCGGCGACGTCGCCGTCGCTGTGGCCGAAGGCGCAGCCTGTATGCTGCTGTACTATGTGGCATGCCACAAACTGGATGAAATGTGCGTGTCGTGTTAATTGAATTGGCGAGAGTGCGTGCGAGGACAATTATCAAGTGTGTGAGCGCTGCGCACCGTCGCATCGATGCAACGCTGCTGTGCTCGCTTTGTCTATGCGCAACATTGCATAACATGTGTGCATATGTCTTATGCAATGTCCAACGGTTGCTGCGGTAATATATCACACAACTGTGTGCACATTACTGCGCACGAGTTGGCAGACAGGAGGCTTGGAATCAATTTGAACCGCCTCGTCGTCCTCAAGGTCCCTGTCGACGTGGCGACACATTCACGTGTCAGACCCACACACCCCCACACACATGCACATGCGATCCGAGCGGTTCGGTGCCATGCCATATAACGTCCAAAGACCCACGCGTGGAACCGCAACAGCGTGCAATGTCAACGCGTATTGAAGTTGAAGTTCAGTCGTCGGAATTGAGTGGGCAGAAAGCGGGTTGAGTTGGTGTAGTGGGTGGGGGTGGTTTATGCAAGGGCAAATCAGCTGAGCGAAATGCGGAGAGAAAAGAGAGTGCACTCGTAAATCTGGCGTGAGCTTAGAGTCGGCTATACTTTCTCTCTCAGTCTCTGCGCGTTACGAAAGCTGACTCTCAAATTCTCAGCATATTTTACAGTGTCGGAAGCATTCGAAGTATTCAATAGTATCGGTCCGCAGTTCAAAGGCCAGCTTTGCGTTCGTTCGTTATATAATTTATAGGAAAGTCGTTGCAGACATTCTGACGTCAAGCGGTACGTGATTCCTAGAAATAGAAACTGTTATGGCAATGCCATTGTATCGTATAAGTATAAGCAAGTAGACGGTCATCGAACTTCTGTCACATAAAAGACATTCATTTGACATATAAATGGTCAACGCATTATCGCTCGACAATAAATCATAGCTCGAAGCACTCAAAATACGCTTATGCGCAAAATGTTAGCGAGCAAATTGTCAGACATTTATCGTCATGTTTAATGTTTGCTCACATGCCATAAAGACGGAGATGTCCGCCTTTTGTCCGTTTGTATGCTCGCCCAACGGAAGGGAGAGATTGTCGACGATGTTTGTGTAGTAAAGTATACTAATGCTTGTACACACATGCAACGCAAACGAGAGAATAAACCCATTGCACATTGTCGCCGTGTGCGCCTCGTTTGTGCGGCAGCCCAACGAGCTCTTAGTCACGTCGCGGCACGTGACCGAATGTACAGAGAGTGTGTGTTTGTGCGTACGTCGAGGCTGTCGTCGCCATCCGGATGTGAACATGCTTCCCCGAGTTGCGAATGATTCGAGTGAAAGGGGTGCGCTAGGCTAGGCTAGCACAATGAACAGTGGCAAACCGTGGGTCGTGTAGTCGTGTGCCGGCACACTCTCTTATAAACCCCCGAAAACTATTATAACAGTGCGTGTGGGCTGTGCGTTGGCATCGACACAAAGCGTGCGACGTCGACGACGTGCGACGAGGAGCACTCACTTTACCTTCGCACGCTCAACTTCAAATTAATTTTAAATGAAAGCGTACGTGTCAACTTCTCGTACATGCGCACGTCCTCGTTAGATATTTGCCGCCGACGAGTGCTTGGTGAATTAATTAAAAACCGCCAGCATCCGTCACAAACTTCAGACGAACACGGAGCAAAAGTGAAGATTCAAATTTTCGGGTAACCTTCTTCTCCGATATCTTTCTCGAGCCATCGCAAAATCTGTCAGAAATAAAAACACATTACGGACAACAAACTTTTCGCCAGCCGTCTCACAAGAACACTCCAGACATAAAGTATGCTTTGGCATAATAGCTTTGCACACATACACTTAAAATATGTTTTTGTAACACACACACACACACACACAACGAACGTAGTCTGCGGAAGTTCATTTGTTTCTTCGTCACTCTTCCGGTGGTATGCTCCGCAATCTGTAACACCGCCCCTCCACAGTCCCACCCAACGCACAACGTCTCGTTTGTACAGTGTTGGATATAATCATATCAACGGCGAACGAGACGTGTGCGTGCGCACGCACACACCGAGCAATGGGGTTCAAGTTATACCAAAGTGCAAAGTGTGTTTTGTGTACTTGTGCAATACGTGCACTTATACGATGTTTTTGTCTCGAACAATCTGAGCACATCGCACGCACCGCACACACACACTCATATAAATGCGCGTACGTGTGTCATGCGTTATACAGTGCGCTTATATGCTGTATACAGTTGCAGTTGGTGACGATGCAATGAATAGAATTTACCGCTTGCCCGCACCAGCCGCATCGAGCGGGGCAAAGTTCCGCCGCCGACGCCGCACTTGTGTCTTGGCACAGCTGACACACACGTGCATGCACATATACAGTACACAGCTCGATCCAAGTTGCGTTGCGTCGCGACGAGAATGTGGGGGCGGCCACAAGGTAAAACAACCTGCCACCAAATCAACTTCGCAGTTTAGCACGCCAGTGTTTGTCGGTGCGTGCGTGTGCGTCTCCGTTGTGCGAGTTTGAGCGCGTGTGTGAGTGTATGGTAGATGAAGGATAGACGGTGGTTTGCCGTCACACAGCGCGACGACGTCGAACGACAGATGCCATTCCTGCTGCTGCTGCCGCTGCTGCAGCTCAGCCAAAGTGCTCGAGGTTGGCGGAACCACAAACCAGGCAACTACAGAGTGTTACAGTTTATTTTCATTGACCGCTACTCGGAAAATACCCCCATGGACACACGCCGCTCGCCGCAAAGAGCACAAGCTATATAGTTTTTCAATTTCAATTTGACGCCGTCGTGTGTAACTCGCTGTGTAATGCTGCTACTGCTGCTTGCGGTGCTCGCAATGTTGGTTTTTGCCGTCGTTTGCTCGTGAGCGCGCTCGCTCAACGATGCAACTAGCGGCGACCGCGTGCGGTACACGCGTGCAGACAGTCTGTCTAGTTAATGAATTAATGTGCACACGGTTGGCTGAGCGTAGCCGGTCCGTCTGCACTCGCTCGCTCGTATATACCGAACGGCAAATATATGCGGTGCATTATTTCCGACAGTCAATGGCAGTTTTGTGCACAGCGCATTTCTTGTTTCGCGAGTCGGCGTCATCGTCGTCGTCGTCGTCCTACTGCTATTTACACGGTCCGAATGCTTGGGAAGTTTCTTGTGCGCCTCGAGGGGGTTTTTGGAGAATAAGAAATGACTGAGCAGAGGTGCGCACGCGCGGTCGGAATGGCAAATGACGCGGACCGTCGCCTTGCGTTGTTCGCTGCTGCGCATTGAGTGCGCAGCGGAGTGGAGTCGAAGTAAGAATACCCCGAGTGTCAGTAAATTCGAGACGAACGAACTGCAACCGGTTGAACTAGCGACGAATGCACATTGCTCGGTTGGATAGCGAGCGCTGATTGTGTGTGTGTGTACTCGATGACAATTTGAGCGTGTGCTCAGTTTAGCGTGCGACGCTCAACACTTGATAATTAATTAAAACATCAACTGCATTCGCCGCCGCCGCTGCCGCCGACGTCAAGTGCCCGCAATTAAAGTGCCGAGTGCCGTTTACGAACACGTGCCGGTGCGCACTGTCGAGCCGAGCGAGCTACCGACGAGCAGATTGAATATATCCTGCAGTTGAAATTTAAATTGAATTAGATATGCGATTTACGCGCTGCGCTCTGTGTTTGTCCATCACATAGCGCTGCTAAGCACATATGCGACGAAATAATGAATACTGCGTGCAGCGCATATATTTCGCAGCGCGCTCGTCGCGAGTGCAAACAGAGTGCATGTGCATATGTGTGCTGCGTTCAGTCGTACAAATGCACTGTGCGGCTCGCGGTTGCGCTGGCTGGCTGGCAGGATCGCACATTCCATCGACAGACGCGCGCGAGCTCGCAAAATGAGTAATGTGCCAAACCAGTTTCGCGCGGGCTCGCAGTCGTCCACACACACACACACAAACACACACATACTCGCCGAGGCGCGCGGCGGAATCGCAAGCGCCCATTCACAACAACAACGACGACGACCACCACCACTTCAATATCGCAGTGGCCGAAGTAACGCGCAGTAACGCCAGCCATACCATCCATACCCCATCCATCCTCAACGCGCACACACACACACACACACGCGCAAGAACAGTTCGACGACAACGAAACGGCGACCACCACTCTTTGTGTACTCGCTTGTACCAGTTTGTTCTTCGCAGTGCGCTTTAGCATTCAACGCACACGCCGCGCCATCGAGAGATGTACAACTGGAACATGGTACAATTTGAATTTTACGCAATGCAAAATGCAACGCATGTACCGTGCATGTACGTGCCGACGCCGACCGTCTGGCCGGACGGGCGGACATAAAAACCCTAACCTTATGCCTCGAGTACGCGCAGCATTTAATTTGCACATTAAATTGAGTGTCGTACTTCCCGAACAGCGACAGCGCGCGAACGCGACCAAACAAAGTCGCACATTATTAAACAGACGCGCGCGCGCGGGCCCATCACGTCTGAAGGTCTCCCCATTCCTCAGACTGCAGACCACAGTTGGCCAGACGAAAGAAACCAAATCACATCACATGTTCAGGTCAGCAATTATAGTGTCCCGGCGATTTGTTGTGACTGCGCTCGTTGCATCAAATGTACGCACACGCACAGTTATTGTTATTGTTAATCAACGGACCGCAAGAGGCGGCAAAAAGTGCACACCACCAGGCATTCATACATACATCATCGTCTTCTTCTCCGGTTGTTTTGTGTGCCGCAGGCGAGTAATGAGCGTTTCGTGCGTAATGTTGCGTCTGCTACACAGTGCACAGTGCAGATTATGACAACCCGGCAGGCACGCGCATGTCCAATTCGCGTCCCTGACCGGGCACCGGGCAGTGTGTGAGAACACGATCGCATCGCATCGCATGCACATCGTCGTCGTCGTCGCAATATGCAAAGTGCGAAACTAAGCACAATGTCGCACGCATGCACGCGCTGCTCGGCTGCTGTTCCGCGCCGATGCTTCGCCCGCCAGCACTCGGTCAGCGGACTCGGGGCGGTGCCGCCGCCGCCGCGACCATTGCATTGGGATTAAATTCGCGAGCGCATACGCACACGCACGGGCCCCACATGTCAGTGCACGAATGGCGTACATATGTGCGCGTACGCACACAACGAATGCGCGAAAGCCCGGGACGAAAATGGCAATGTTTGAATGTTATTAAAATAAATCACTTGTGCCCGCGTCGTCGTCGTCGTCGTCTCGCCAGTTGCTGGCGGCTGGCGGCGCGATCGCACGTACTTGACCGCATACTGTCCGCATAAAGTGCGTCCGAAATGCGCGCGGACGCACATATGGTCTGCGATATGCGAGCGCGCGTATGCATTATGTGCGTTTTGAGCGCAGGAAGACAAATAACACGCGAGTAATTGGTTCGCTTATTGGGCGCGGAACTGCTCGAATTACGAATTAAGAAAACAACACGACATTGCCGCGCGCATGATGCCAAAAACGACGAAATTGGTCAGAGCGATTTAGGTTGAACGACCAACTCGAACAGTTGTCGCTGCCGCAGCCGCCGCCGCTCGGCTTGCGTGAGAACAGTGCGACCGACATTATTGGCGCACGCACGCCTCGTTGTGAGGCAATAAACAATTCAGATCAATTGACCGAATTTACACAAGAAGCAGAACGGAGAAACACGACGCGACACAATTGCTAATAAATTAATGGCCAATAAACTTCTGTAGTCGCGTTGTTGTAAGTAGTAATGTGTAGTATTGATATTCACGGGTTGCTGAAAGCTCGCCACTGGCCTTGGCATGTTTGTGATACAGGCGTTCATTAGCATTTGCATAGACGCTGGGAACGTTGTGTGCATCTGTGTGCTTCAACGCGCATTCCGATTGCGCATTGTCGTCATTTTCTAGCGCGGGTCATGACTCCGTTTTGGTTATCACGTGTAACCGCACAACTGGAAAATGACGGCGACGACGACGAGCACTTGGAACTTTTTATGCACACATGAGTGTACTACATACATTGCAGTTGCAGTATACTCATTCTTTGCTTAATGTTTAAAGTTGCGAATTTCGCAAGCACGCACACAACTTCGTCTAAGGCGTGTGCACTTCGAGTGTTAGTGCATCACAAGATTAGAGCGTGATGCGCTGCGATGCGCTGATTGCAACCGTTGCCCTAGTAGTAGTAGTAGTAGTACGAGTGTGTACGCTAGCCACTTAGCCACTGCACTAATTAATCTACTACACGATGAGTACGAGATGAAAACTGCTGTGCAGTGCACGGATAGTTGCCACTCAAAAGTAATATGCTCACGCACGCAAAATAATGTAGGTTTCGCGTGTTTGCGCGCTCGCAATTTCATATTTGCTGTGCGCATGGTTGCATGCAACTCGACGAAATGCACAGACCGCGAAATGTATATAATTTGATAATTTAATAACGTCTACGGTGGCAGCGGTGGCAGCGGCGGCGGCGTCTGCGGCACTAGGAAGCACGTAAATATGTTAATAGTTTTATTGCCAAAAACTTGGGCTACGGGCATCCAGATACATACAAACTCTATACGTTCTCACGCAATGCTCGCGTGCGCAGCATAATCGCAAATTCATACGGCAACTTATAACAGTACAAGCATTATTGCGCGCTGCGGCAACATCGACAGCACGTTTGGCGATGCTTTGTTCGACAAACACGCACGCACGTACGCGCGCGCGTGCGCTTGTCTGACTCACTCCCGATGGCACTACTGCGATGCGGAGCTCCTCCGCCGCGCTCCAGTTGCGCGCAAACATATTATGCACTGTGTATACACGCATATACGTTGAATATGATAGCAGACACACACACTCACTTCTATGTTTGTGTGTGAACACAACAACACGTGCAAGAGATTCGCACACGCGATTAGACCGAATAATACATCACGTCACGCACACAGCGCAGCGCTGCCGCGAGTCTCGCGCTGCGTGAGCCCGATGTTAAATCGACTAAAAGGCCAATGGCGGCGGCGGTGGCGGCACAGCAACGACTTTAAACGCGACGCTGGGAACGAGCAGTCGCCGGCATGTTGTATAGTATTTTTATGCAAAAAACTGTATTATGCACACCTCATGGTATACGGATTTTTTCGAATCGTAATTTGCATGAGCCCCCCTCAATTTGATGCCATTCATTCGTTTGTTGCACGCGAACACACTCGCCGCGGACCCGGGTGCAATTAGCCAGCGACATGCCGCCGGCCCGCCGGCGTGTTCGGCAACCGCCACTCTGTGTGCCACCTACGCCAATTACGGTAATACGATTCGAAATTGGCCAGCGTTCCTCAACATCATCGGCATAGATAATAATATAATATGCAGCGCATGTGCGTGGCTTGCGACGTCTATTTCTCGCCTGCGGCTCGTCTGGCATTTGGCGATTTGTTTATATTTGTGCGCTTCGCGATACTTTTTCACGCACCTCACGCAGTTTCACACGAATAGCACGGACGGACGGTTACATTTTCGGCTCTCACCGAATAATGTAAACACGTGCGTGTGCGTGCATTTTTGGATACACGCGGCACGAATCCGATGGCCGAACGGAATTATCACATCGGCGAAATTAGAACGAGTTGGCAGGCCAGTGCCATTTTGGCGCTCAAGTCTTTGCACGCACTCGTGTCGCATGTATTATAAATGTTCATGGGTTTATGTGCGTGCGTTGTACGCGAGAAATTGGCATGCCTCATGAATGGACGTCACGTAATTCGCAAAGTTCGGAGTGGTGGCAAAATATGGATGACATGCGCAAATTTTCGGTTCTCGGTCATTGGTTGCGGGAAATGAATGTGCCACGCCTAAGCAGCTGCTGCTATTAGCTGTATTTTATTATGCGAAGATGTTCGCGCCCGACCTTCAATACATTAATCTGAGCGGAACAATAAAAATAGTGCTAATAAACACACGAAGCTGGACACTATATGAGTTTGAACATTTTACGACTCTATATATTTGCACATGGGACATGAGTGTGTTATGTTGAGTCGGTATTTCTGTAGTTATATATTCTCAAACATCCGGTCGGATCTGTCGCACTTACGACGATGCTCTGCGCTGTCGCTCATCGCAACATATTCGCACAGCTGTGCGACTATATAGCATTAGTATTGCGTCTTGAGTGCAATATGCTCACAGTCCACAGAGCACACATTTCATATAACGCAGCGAAACTTTTTCAGGCTCCATGGTTTTTATGCAGCATCACGATGATCCGAAGGTGCGCGCATTATAGACGGACTGACGCTTGCGTGCACGATAGAAGTGTATATATGTGTGTGGAAGACTGCTCGTGCGTACGGAATATACGCACCACATGCCGACGAATATTCGCATTTGTGTGAGTGCGAGAACCGCGGCTGCTTTGAGAAGCTCTTAGTGGAGCGAGGCAGCGGCAGCAGGAAATAGGTGCGTCTAATTGGCTGGCTGTTTGCTTTATTAAGCGTGGTTTGTCAGACACACACTAACCGAACGGCAAAAGGGTTCATAGTCATTTTAATGTCTTGATATCGATAAACATCTTAATACAATTTACAAATCCCACTAATATTCGTCAACATGGAAACACAATTCGAACGCATTTATAATTAGCTGGTAACGTAATGTGTTGATAGGCTCGTTGGTTCGTACATCTCAGAATATGTGTTCGGACAAGCAGTTGTCGTTAGTTAGGCTCGGCTGAACATGTTCAATTATTCTAGTGTATCGTCTATGTCTGAAACATCACATAGCATAGCACGGTAACACTCTTAACTAGTATTCGGGCAATTCGCATATACGACACTATGCTTCGGTTGGATATGTATGGTACATTACATAACATATGCACAGGGCACTCCATTGAATACCTATGACACACCTTTGACACATACTCTGCACCTCTCTGCACATAGCGCAAATTGAAACAGTTACAATAGTTATGTTATGCAGATGCCCACTCATACACACCTGTAAACTACACAACATAATGTTGAACTAGTAATTTAGCACAACAATCACCGATATCGAGTAATATTACAGTTGGCATTTCGCATTTGCGTTAATCGTTACAATTATAATCCGAAGTGGTAACTCGTCGTAATCACGGTGGAACACTTCAGTGTATGTTCGTGTGTGTGTGCACGCGCTTGTCGTCTATATTTCGGTGTCGACATTATTGTCAACCGGGTACGTGGTAATTTCGTGTGCGTATTAATGCTAGAATTGCTGAGCTCGCAGGGCATTTGCATGCCAAGCCAATTTGCATACAATACAAACCGCGTGCACCGCATTGCAATATTGCCAGCGTCCCGTATGCGGTTCTATTTTATCGATTTCAATTACACGGACACGGGGACACGGTCTCCGGAGCGCACGTGGCGTAATTCGATCGTTTAGCATTATTGTCTAATCGCATGCCTATCCGACATCAAAATTCTGGATGCGTATTACACATTATTGCCGTAGTAAATTTGCTCAAAGTTCCTCATATTCAACTCTAATTAAGAGTTCCTAGTTTAATATTGCAGACAAGCAAGGAATTAAACTAATGCGCGCAAGCGCACGCTGCTAAGCACATTGTCATTCTAACACCGGTAGCAGCAAAGCGTACGTTAGGTGTGCTAGTGCTACACGCCGAGTAATTGAAACAAATAACTTGTGCAAACAAAACACACCCAAGTGCACTTCACTTGCCTGAACTAACGCACGTGTGTGTGTATGTACGCACATCAAATGAATATGCATGGCACAAAGTACGGTATAGTTTATGCATGGCGCACAATAAGTTTAACGGCGTCATTGTTGCAACCGCACAGTCGCTCACACCTCATACCAAAACCAAACTGCGACAATTATTCTCGACGAGTGTACGCAAATGCGTTCGTATGTCGTGCATGTTGAATCGCATATTGTTGGGATTTTGCTGCTGCTGCTTGCACTTGCAATGCGTTAATTGGACTAACAATCGTGTGTGTGTGCGCGCAAATGTGCTGGCGCTTATACATTGTTCCAGAGACCGAGACGAATATTAACGATCCATTATGTCAACAATGCTGCAAGGCAATGTTGTCACGTGCGCATATGGTGCATATTATTGCAATTGATGTGTCTTTAATGTGACTGAAATATGTGATCCGCATGTGTCATATTCATTGTGCGAACCCCGACTTGAAAAACCAACCGCAAATACAATACTTAACCCAAACACTGCAGCATTAAAACCTGGTGGGGTTTATTGCAAATGGCTTGTTTTGGTGGTGCGTAGCGGTGGTGCGGTGGTGTCCGGAGTGCCGAGACGTAAACGTTAAATTCCGCCAAGTTCATGGCTGGTCTCGTGAAAACAATAAAACTCACGCGCGCTCGTGCGTTTGTAGTTTGGCGCAAACACGAATCGTGGCCGCGTCGTCGTCGTCGCCATCGTCGCACGCACACACACACGCACACGGTTTATTGTGTTTGTACGAGCGCGCGCCCTCAGACAAAAACACACTCACACATGCACACACTGACGCGCACGCATTTTGTACTCTTGAATTTATAACACTGCGCTTTGCCAACTCGACTCACACACATGCGCGCGAGCACTTTCATGCAAGCGTGTGCGCCGGTTCATGCTGGTGGTGTGTGAGTGTGTGGTGTGTGTGCCATCATGCACGCATCATGGCTGTGCGGCTCAGGTATGCTCACACATACTTGCACACACACAGCACAGGTATATTCTCTTGCGAACTGCACACATGCGCGTGCATCGTGCATCGCAACGCTACAAGAGGTATAAGATATGTGTTTTCGTGTGTGTTTGGTGTTTGTATGATCTATATATTTATATGTGTACAGTATACACACACACGCACATCCTCACATAGAATAGCCGGTGCGTTTGTTGGACGTCTCTATACGACATACATATACATTTTGTACAATGCATGTGTGTCTGTGTCGGGGGGTTCTTCTTTATCGCCGGAACGCGCGGTAATCTTATCAGACCGTCAGAGCGTCATTCATATCACCACTCTACACTGCACTGTGTACACAAAGACACACACGGCAGAAGGAAGCCGGTGTGTGTGCAGTTGAGCACACAATAGAAAGTTGTCACGTTGCGGCTTCGGCTTGTGTAGTCATCCGACGGCGAACGGCACCAACGCACCACGCACCAACCACGCGCACCATCCGCCCCGTACCGCGACATATTATGGATGATGATCATGATGATGATGGCGTCTTATCGCCCGCGATACATCCGCGAGCGGGCGCACTCGCATCGGCGGCGACTATGCACACTCGAACTCCGCTCCATTCATGCGGCGACATCGGATGCGAGTGTGTGTGTGGATTTATTAATACGTGCAGTGTACACATTTATAGCACCCTGGAGTTCACACAAACACAGACACATACGCACGTGCATTACATAGTTGGCGTACTTGACGTGTGTGTGCGGTCGGTGTAATCGACCCCAGCGGCAATGTTCGAATGATCCAGTATCCAGTGGAACGTCGTCGTCGTCGTTGTCGTCGGGTAACATGTGTAATTGAAACGTGCTGTAAAATGCGAACGGAATAACCGCACGCACAGCACTAAACCAATACTATACACGGTTTGCGCGAGTGCCACTATCGCGCGAGACATGTGAATATTAGCTCCGTTGCACACGAACACGGAAATACCGCTCACACTCAGTGCGTAACGACAACGACAACGACGCACGCAATCAATGTGTCGCGAACAGCTGTCGCATAGTACATACATACGTACATTATTCGCCGAGTCGCATATCGATTATGTTCCAATTGCCAAGACTGTGCGCGTGTTTGGACGTTGTTGGCATACCGTCGCCGCCGAAGAGCGCGCCGTCTTTAAGATATCGCACGTTCACACACACACACACACACATGCGACGCACACTTGTTCGGTTGCGAAACGCGGACACACCGTCGTCACAATTCGCGACACGCCGCTCTGCGATAAGCCCCTCGTAGTACATACTGTGTAGTGTACTCAAGTACTATTGCGATTGTATGCAACGCGTTCGAAGTGTGTGTGGCTGACGCTAACGCTCGTCGTCGTTGAACACAATATGCGTGCGGAATGCGGAATGTTCCGGTGCTGCTGTGTTGCACCGTTCGCCGCACTCTCCGTTACTAATTAATATCACGTTTCAGGTGACGAAAACACTCGATGCAAATTGCACGGTAAATTATATTATCGTGGCTCTTCACACCGCCGCCTCGAACTCGCGAAGCACAAGCAAGTGTGTCAAATATTATTTACACCCAGCGGGCGCACTCGACGGCATACCGACAACAACGTCGCCGCAGTCGCTGCCACAGCACGAGGAAAAAACACGCGCAACAAATTGACCTACATCCGGCGCTCCAGATATATAGCATAATATTGAATATTGCACACGCCAAATCCGTGCCATGTCGCGCATCGCGCGTTCCGCGTGTTCAACAAAAGTTTGAAGAGATCGCTGTTCGCGGCAGCGGCGGCTCGCCTTCACAATGAAATCAATTTCAATGCACGGTCCCCACCGGTCCTCCACGTATAATATTTCATTCGCACACGCGCACTCGTCGCACGAGTACCGCAAATACCAAACAACTTGAAAAGATTACAATAACTTTGCACGCGCACGCGCCCATACCATACCGAACACACACTCGCGCACGCCGAGATGAAAACAAACCAAATAAACTGGCAAAGTGCTCTCCGCCGCACACACACACACATACACCGGCACTCACCGGCGACCTGATGGGGCGCCGCTGAGTGTGGCCTGCGGGTGCCAGGGCGCAAAGTTGAGCGGGCGACCAGCGCTTGAATCTCTTGGTGCACACACTCACACGGTGATGGTGTAGGTTATTAAAACTTCGCCGATACACACGCTCGCAATTTCGGTGTTTTCGGTCCCGATGTGTGTGTGTGTTTGCGATGTGCGATGCTCGAGCACATTGAAACATCGCGGAACGGATCGGCGTAACCAACATCATACATATATAAACTAAAGCTAGCCTATAAATACTTTGGTCGGCAGAAAAAATCCAAACAAAACGAATGCGCGAGCACACCGAGCGAGTGTGTGTGTGTGTGTATTTGGACGCCCCCGCACTCGCACACGACTCGAGCGCCGTGCTCGCGCGAATCGTGTGCGAATCGATGGCATACACCTCGATATTTTATATATTATGAACACTGGCGGCGGCGACGGCGGCGGCAATGGAACAAGCGTTAATGTGCCGTCGATCGCCCCCCACGCACGCGCTCAATCGCACACTTGCGAACAATAACGTGGCGGCGGCGGCGGCGGCGGCGACAAGAGAGCAAATGGGCCCTCGAGAGTGGTGGTGGGGAAACATTTACACACACACACACATCGAAAGAGGATTGGCAACTCACGATATGTTTGGGCTCTCGTATACACTTTTTGCGTCGTTGTATCTATATGCGGATCCATTCAATCGCTCGCACCCATCAGCGCGAAATCGTGTGAGTGTTTGCGTTGTGTGCGCACCGCACACACGCACGACGCATCGCGCAACATCGCCGTGATTGGGGCGCACGGAACGCGCGCGCGCGTGAGTATCCGAAATCCCCGTGTGTGCCATCCGCAGCGCGGTGTGTCTACTATATTGTATTTGCCAGTCAACCGTGTCTGGGACGTGCAGCCGATAAACTTCTCAATTTATATTATTATTTAATTCGTGCTCTGCTCTGTGTGCCCGTGCACATTCGCATTCAGAATGCGTCATGCGGAGCTGAGCGATAATATATGACTTTCCGAATATATCGAAAATAGGTCAAACTTGGATTAGCCCCAACAGATTGGCAAGCGTCGCTTTTCTAGTGCATCCGAGCGGAGACTCCGGAAATATTCGGAAAATGCTTTCAACCATCTCATCTCGCTGAACTCACCTGCATTGTGATGGTTGGTGCGCGCCGCAACGGTCACGTTCAACTGGTCGAAGAGACTCTCGCAGGAGCCGTGGTGCTGCTGCTCATCGCCGGCCGCCCGCCGATGATGCACGCGATGCTGCTGCTGCTGCTGCAAATGCTTGGCCTGCGCCAGCGGCGCCGATGACGCCACCAGCAGCGCGAGCGCAGCCAGCGAGGCGAGCAACATCTGGTCGCATTGTAATCCACGGAACTGCATTCTTGGGCGCGTGGTTCGGTGGGCTATTTCGGTGTACGGCTGGTGCTGGTGCTGGAGGAATTCGAAGGTGGTGGCGATGCGCTGCTTTCGAAACACAGAAACACACGCGCACACACTCTTTCACTCCCACGCTGCTGCTGCTGCTGCTGCTGCTCCTGCTGCTGTTGGTGTCTGACGTTCGCACTTTAGACGGAATGGCTCTCTCCGTCGGTCGCAATGCACTGAACTGTGTGTATTGAATGTGAATACGGAAACACAATTGTGTATGTGTGTGAGTGTGTGGTTGTCGGTTGTCGTCTCGGTGTGCTTTATGGCACAATCCTGCTGTGAATGTGTTAAAATTGAATTTTAGCTGACTGCGCATCAAACGCTTAATCGTTTGCTCACTTGACTCACATTCATTCAATCAACAGACACACACAAACACTCAGACGGACAACCGCCACAGTCACTCAGTGGCGACGGTGGCAGCCGCATGGTGTTATTCGACCATTGACATTAAAGCCAGAATAACCCGACACGTGTGTGTGTGTGCTCGCAAATAAAATGCGCGAGCAGCACAAACGAAGTAAACACGCAAACTAAAATATACTTGCGAATTCAAGCAACGAAACCGGCGCTTACGCCGTTTTCGCCGCGAGCAGCGCTGACTACGCCAAATTTCGCGATTTATCGTGTGCACTGAACCCAACCGGCCGCGGAGATGGACGAGAATGCAGAATACAGAATATTCTTGGTTGTTCTTCGGCCGCCGTTGCCTGTGTGTGCGTTCAACTGGCGAACGATGACAGAGATGCGCGTGTTCGTGCAGCGTGCAGTTGTCTGAGCTGCGATAATGGACAACACCATCCAATTCAACGCATCGACGCCTTCCTTCGTGCACCATCCGCAGAGGATGCACACGAACACGCCTCGAACACCAACACACACACACACACAACACAAGACACAAGTTACAGTGTTTTGTGTGTGATGTCAATTGTGTTTGCAACACACTCGCGTCGCTTGCACCAACTCTCGGTCTGTCTGGCTGGCTGGCGCTGGTTGCGTGTTCGAGTCAAATATAACCGGCTGAGTCGATGCGATGTGATGATGATGGTGAAGAAAACGTCGGGTGTGTGGGAGAGACGTATTCGCACGAAACATATGACGCCGATGCCGCCGAGCACTGCCAACGACAATGACGACGACGACGTTGTCTGCGAGACGTCATCAGGCGAGAAGCGCACGGCGATTTAAAGTCTATTTTTTACACTTTACAAGCTAGAACATGGGCGCACAAGCAGACGCGCACATCGACGGAATCTGTACGGTGTAGCGCGGTCAGGTTTGTGTTTCTGTCGATGTGCGATCGAAAATATCTGCAACGTCAAGCGAAGGCCGCCAATGCGAGCAGTTGTACATAATGAACAGCATGCAAGAGCTCAGCTTCTCTGGTATATAGACCAATATCAATAATATAATTATCTCGAGACACATTGCTCGACAAACAAGTGCAAACACATGCATAAAACACACCGACCATACCAAAACAAAAATACAGACGAGTCTTGCCGACAGGCACTACAAGTGAATTTGACACACACACACACACACAACGCACACTCGGGCAACACACAATCACATAAACTAAGTGGCGTTTTTCGTGTATACAATCAAGATTATTTTCGCAATGCGAGACGCGGCGAGACTGTTACGATTATAACTGCGCGACGACGAGACGACTGACTCTACGCGAACGACGACGACGACGACGCGACGGCAAACAGCAACAACGACGATAAGGAACACGACGGCGATGCTCTCATCTCAGAAGCCAGCACGAGACTGATGGTAGTCGTTTCGATTTTCCACCGTATCCACTGTAAGCGAGCGCTCAAGCTCACATACTCGCACACACTCATACTCATAAGCACGCGGCGCTACACAAACACGATATGAACCAGTGTTGCCGTTTCAGATTTTCCAAGAGTACTTTTTTTTGGCAGCCAGCGTACTTTTTTGGTGGCTTGCGTACTTTTTGTTTAAATCGACACAAATTAACGGTAGATGGCGCCACTACACGAACAAATATGTTCTGTATTCTTCTGTCGTGTCTAACATCTGAAAAATAGCGAGAAGCGAATCACTCTTGTTCGAGGTGTAAATTGTTTTCCGCGTATTTCTTCGTGAGATTTCCATCATATTTCCAATAATTTCCAGAGATTACTGTAAATTTCAAAAAAATTTCGAAGATTTCCACAGATTTCCGATGATTTTCAATAATTTCCAAAGACTTTTTTCACAAAGATTTCCGTAAATTTTCAAATATTTCCAAGGATTTCCAGAGATTTCTGGTAATTTCCAAAGATGTACAAAGATTTCCAGAGATTTTCGGACATTTTCAAAAATTTCCAAGATATTTCCGGCAAAGTGTCATCCACACATCGTAAAATAGCTCATTCCTTTTTTAGTTCCCTGTAATAAACATTTATGTCGAAATCAGACGAGAAGAAATAGTAGTTGAGAAGAATTTTCTATATCAATGAAGTAACATACGATTTTCTTTTGGATCCAATTTTTTTTTCGAAGACAGTAGCAACTCAAATCACGCCGTTGCTCACTGGAAATGTGATGATTTATATATCTACGGGTTGAGTCAGCGATTGACTCAGAGTTCAAAGAAATTCATATTCATCATTTTTGGCCCGGAGGGCCAACGATTTTTTTTGTAGAAAATGGTTGGAAATGACATAATCCAATCTATTTAATTTGGCCCGGAGGGCCAACGATTTTTTTTAAATATATTGATGAAACCACACATTTTTTTTATCGAATTGTACTTTTTGTCGAAGAGTACTTTTTTGTCCGATAGTACTTCTTTGCGTACTTGCGTACTTTTGACTTTCAATAGTACTAAAAAAGTACGAATGTACTGGTTTCGGCAACACTGATTATGGATAGCACGATGTCATCACATGCGCCATCTGTGATCGACTACTGGCAGTACGACGGTTCAAAACGCCTCACAACACGCAACCCTTATTTCGAAGAAATACAAAAAAATACACTGCTCAAGCCGATTTGAAAATTGTTTGTATTGAGTAAAGAATTGAATGCAATGTGCGCAGGTTCCGGTCAGCTCAGTCCGTGAATGGCGAATGTTGGCCAGCAGTGTTCAGAAGCGCGCATTGTTACTAGAAACAATTCGAGTGTTTATTGTAAATGATGCACTATATGATTGAAAATACACTTACCTCGCACCCACCCGCCTCCTTCTTCTTTTTCTTGGGGCAGTCAGACTCCTTTTTCTTGGCCTCGCATTTATTTCCCTTCTTTTTTCCCTTCCCCTTTTCGGACCCGCATTTTGATTCGCTCTTCTTGTCTGCCGCCGGACACTCCTCATCGAATTCCTCGGCCGCATCCTGACATTTCTTCAATGCTTCTTTTTTCTTCTTGTCGGCCTCGCATTTAGCTTTCTTTTCCTGCTTCTCTTTCTCCTTTTTCTTGTCATCCTGCTCCTTCTGTTTCATTACCTTTTCACATTCCTTTTTCAATTCTTTCTCGTCTTTCTTCTTTTGCTTTTCCTGTTCAAAATGCACTGGTGCTAAGCATCGAAAAAGGGTTGAAATATACTCCGACAACTTACTTCTGCCTCCCGCCGTTTATCACATTCGGATTTGCTGCCGCCACAACCCATATTTATTGATATTCGGAAAAACGGCAAATTTTGAAGATGTTTTCGTACCACGAGTACGTTTTGACAAAACGCTTGATTGAAAATGGTTACACTACTTCGTTTAGAATGCGTCCTGTCGGGCTGAACGGAGCGAGTAGAAAACAACACAACCGGCTTGCTAAATAATAATTCGACAGTGCGCTGTGTATACTGTTGTACGATATTTACTAGTTAAATGCATATGAAATAACCGTTTTACATCTCAATTACATATTATTCGAATGAACCATTCACATGATATACGTATCTTCAATTTGACCCTGCCAGTTTGGATCCTAAGTCGTCGGTCTATATATATACAGTTGGTGACAATTGCTTAAGAACATTTTTGACGTTGTGAACCAGATATCTATAGACTGAGCTGCATTAATGAGCTGAATCTGTTTGTGGTTAGTAAAGCAATCATATGTTAGTCTTCATGCGAAATTTGACCATTGTCAGTGGCCCACGAAAGGATCGGCAGGCCTTCTACTGAATGTTACAATATAAACAAAAAAATATTTACGTAAATTTTATCGTTACAATATACCCTTACTACATGCTTTGGAGTTCCACAAATCCCAAAATATTCATCAAAATCAACAAGATGTTTTTTCAGCATGTTAATAAGCTTCAGGACTAGACGATGATACATATTCAAGTTTTCAAGGCAGAGTCCTTGTACCTGAATAATTAGATATAACGGAAAACCATGTGAACATGCGATTTATTTTGCATGATTTATCACCAGAAATGATCAGAATTTGAAATCAGAATATGGACTAGAGCGAAGTTCAATATTGGATCTTCGATATACCTAAATGTCAGGGTCCTTGGTCAAATGTTCTGGGAAATAGA
>JANTBZ010078020.1:0-19965 GCA_024741255.1 Exechia fusca | reverse complement strand
AAAATCCAATTACATTCAGAGTGAACGAAGGCGTTTCGGGGGTGCCCATTGTGTTATTATTTATTTGTTCGCTAAACAGTGGTGGAATTCCTAGCTAAACGATTCATTAATTGTTGATTTATACAATTTCTGTAATAAATGAGATTGGAATATCTCTACGGTAGAGTTCTTGAGAATGATCAACGATTCGAAGTGGAATGTGGGAAAATTCGAATGATGCCTGTGGCTAAGCACACCTCTCTTTCATTTGAGTACTAGTACGAAAATATGGCCTCAAAACCAAATATTAATAAATTATTTTATATGCAACTCTTTTGTATATAAAGTTTCTATGTTTTTATGGGTTAGGCTTTATAACTGTTATTTACAGTTTAGTGCCCTCATTTGCTCACCTGCTAAAATATGAAAATGAAAGTGGTAAACTTCTTGGCCGCCATCATTACCTGTATTAGCAATAGTTCTAAAGCCATTGGTGATATTTAATTTAGTAATGCTTTCTTTAAATAGCTCAAAGAATTTTATTTTTTCAACTTCCGAAGCCTTAATAGTAAAATCTAACAGGTCAGCGTATTCTCCCTTCGGAATAACTAAGGCATGGATCTTAGCCTTAGGGTTGATATCATGAAAAGATAAAGCATATTCATTTTCGCAAATTTTATTACAAGGGATTTCGCCTTTGATTAATTTTTGAAAGATATTATTATTATCGTACATAGTTAGTCTTTTGGGGTATATTTTTAATAAAATAAAGCTAAAGAGATATTATTTATACAATACTACTTGCTATAGTTATATATTAATCTTATATATAAGAATATACAAGAGAGGATAAAAACAATGCATGCAACCACAATTATTGGTGTTAAAAAAGATGGTAAAACCATTATAGCTGGAGATGGCCAAGTAACTTTAGGTCACTCTGTTTTAAAAAGCAATGCTAGAAAAGTAAGACGTTTAGGAAGTAACGGTAATGTAATAGCAGGGTTTGCTGGTGCCACCGCTGATGCCTTTACGCTGTTTGAAAGATTAGAATTACGTTTGGAAAAATATCCTTCACAGCTTGTAAGAGCCTGTGTAGAGCTCGCAAAAGATTGGCGTACAGATAAGTATTTAAGAAAACTAGAAGCTATGTTGATAGTTGCTGATAAAGATAACATGCTAGTATTAACAGGTAATGGGGATGTTTTAGAGCCAGATGACATATGTGTTGCCATAGGCTCAGGCGGTAATTACGCAATTTCAGCAGCGAAGGCTTTTTTAAGTTTTGATAACAAACTAAGTGCTCAAGAGATTGCCGAAAAATCTCTACATATTGCTGCAGATTTATGTATTTATACTAACCATAATATTATAGTGGAAGAAATATAAGGTTTATGACAGCTATACTAAGCATTAAATAAAAAAATAGAGAAAATAAAGATGAAAAATTACACCCCACAAAAAATAGTTAAAGAATTAGATAACTTTATTATTGGGCAAAACGGAGCCAAAAAATCCGTAGCTATAGCTTTGCGTAACCGTTGGCGTCGTAGGCAGTTGGAGGAATCTTTACAAAAAGAAGTAATTCCAAAAAATATTTTAATGATAGGTCCAACAGGGGTTGGTAAAACTGAAATTTCTCGTCGTTTAGCTAAACTAGATAGCGCCCCCTTTATTAAAGTAGAAGCTACTAAGTTTACAGAAATAGGTTATGTTGGCCGTGATGTGGAACAAATTATCAGAGACCTCTTAGAGATTTCTATTAAATTAAAAAAAGAAGAGTTAAGAAGTAGTGTTAAAAACCAAGCGGAAGAAATGGCAGTTAATAGAATAATTAATATTATTGCCGGTAGCGGAGCTTCGGAAGAAACTAAAGCTAAGTTTAGGGAAAAATTCCAAAGGGGTGAGCTAAGCAATACTAATATTGAAATTGAAGTTAAAGATAAACAACCGCAATCTACTTTAGAAGTTCCAGGGATGCCAGGAGCACAAATTGGCATGCTTAACCTAGATAGTATTTTAGGTAGAGAAAAAACTAAAAAGAAAACGGTTAATATCGGTAAGGCTTTCACCGTTTTTGCTGAAGAAGAAAGCGATAACATGATAGATAGCGACACTTTAATTAGTGAATCCATAGATAGCGTGGAAAATAACGGCATTGTATTTATTGATGAAATAGATAAAATAGCGTCGTCTTATTCCGACCGTAAAGGTGGCGATGTTAGCCGTGAAGGTGTGCAAAGAGACTTGTTACCTTTAGTGGAAGGAACAACCGTTAATACAAAATATGGAAGTGTTAAAACCGATCATGTTTTATTTGTAGCATCAGGGGCTTTTCATTTAAGTAAACCTTCAGACTTGTTACCAGAACTTCAAGGAAGGCTTCCAATTAGAGTAGAGCTTAGTCCGCTAACTAAGGAAGAGTTTAAGCGTATTTTAACAGAGCCGAAAGCAAATTTAATTTTACAATATACCGAAATGCTCAAAACAGAAGGGGTAGAATTAATTTTTGAAGATGATGCTATTGATGAAATTGCTAACATCACGGAGCACTTTAATAAAACTATTGAAGATATTGGGGCTCGGAGGTTACATACTGTTTTAGAAAAAATTCTTGAGGAAATTAATTTTTCTGCTTCGGATAAAAGTGGTGAAAAATATATCATTACTAAAGAGTTAGTAAATGAAAGAGTTTCTTTCTTAAAGCAAAATTTAGATCTTTCTAAGTTTATTATTTAAGCTAAAGCAAGATAAAGTTAAAATATAAGGGCAAGCGATGCAGAATTATTGGTTATTAAAATCAGAACCAGATGTGTGGAGTTTTGAAAATCAAAAGTCGGTGGATAAAGAGCCTTGGAATGGGGTTCGTAATTATCAAGCCAGAAATAATTTAAGAGCCATGAAAATTGGAGACCTTGCCTTTTTTTATCATAGTAATAAAGATAAAGCCATTGTTGGAATTGTGAAAATAGTTGGGGAACATTATCCTGATGAAGATGAAAAATTTTCTTGTGTTGATGTGGCCTTTCATCAAAGATTAAAGAAAACAGTTAGTTTAGCGCAGGTTAAGGCTAACCCTAATTTGCAAGAAATGGGTTTAATAAAACAAAGTAGATTATCTGTTATGACTGTTTCAGTAGAAGAATTTAAAGAAATTCTTAAAATGGCGGATACTAAATTACAGACGTAATGTATTATATATAATATACCTAATATAGGTATACGCAGAATATAGTATCTATTTTTTAATTTTTAAAAGTAATATTATAAAATAATAAATAATTCTATTTATAAATACATAATTGCAGTTTGTGTAAGCCAAAGAGTGGTATATCTGTAAAAATCAAAATAACAGCAAAACTTTACAAAAATTATAGTGATAAGGAAAATTTAACAATGAATTTTATGAAGACTTTTTTATTAATAGGAATTTTAACGGCCTTATTCATGGGGATAGGCTTTTTAATTGGCGGTAGAAATGGCATGATGATAGCATTTGTGCTTGCTGCGGGCTTAAACTTTTTTGCCTATTGGAATTCCGATAAAATGGTATTAAAAATGGCTAAAGCTTCAGTGGCGGACGCGCAACAATACAAAGCTTTTTACGATATTGTAAAACAGCAAACTCAAGTTGCTAATTTACCAATGCCAAAACTTTATGTAATTGCCGAAGATCAACCTAATGCTTTTGCCACAGGTAGGAATCCAGAAAATGCCGCTGTGGCTGTAACCACAGGGCTATGGAATTTAATGTCTAAGGAAGAAGTTGCTGGTGTTATTGCCCATGAGCTAGCACACGTTAAAAATAGAGATATCCTAATTAGCACCATTGCCGCAACTTTTGCAGGGGCAATATCTATGATAGCTAACATGTTCCTGTTTATGAATTTATTCTCAAGCAATAGCGAAAACCGTCCGCATCCAGTGGTAAGTATTGCCATAATGTTAATAGCTCCAATTATGGCGGCGATTGTACAAATGGCCGTTTCAAGGCAACGAGAATATGCGGCCGATAAACTTGGTGGAGAAATTTGTGGCAATCCACTACATTTAGCCAGTGCTTTACAAAAATTAGAAAGTTATTCTAAGTCTATGCAAAAAGTCCATGCTACTCCTGCTACCGCTCATATGTTTATTGTGAATCCATTTAAAGGTAAAAGTGATAATTTATTCTCAACCCATCCTAATACTTTTAATAGAGTTTCTGCTTTGCAAAAACAAGCTGAAAAATTTGGATTTTATAATTTTGTAGCTAGCAACTCTTTTAACCACATTAACTCAAGTAATATGTTTGATAATTCTAATGCAGTTAATAAGCCACAACAAGCTAGCAAACAAGATTATACCGACAAAGACGTCCGCAATAATCCTTGGCTATAAAGATTGGGTATAAAATTGGGCTACAAAGCACGTAGATAGAGGTTATAATAATAATCTATGCGTAATTTAGCAAATGTAAGATATGTAATAAAATAAATCTAATCTAGATATATTTACCCAAGATAATAAAAAGGCATCCTAATTATAGGGTGCTTTTTTTATTGTCTTTTTTATTGTCGTTATTAATGTAGGTTATTTTTTTTAGTAGTATTGATTTCTTCGCTAATGCCTTTAAGGAACCACTTTGAATCACAAAATACTAAGTACAAAAATAAGATTGGTGCAAAAATACAAAATATTATTACAGAGTAACCTGTTTGCTTTTTATATAAAGCAAAATATAAAAGTTTATTAGCCATTTCAACATAAGTAGAATTTACTAGGGCAATACTAGTAAACACAACTAGTAAAAAGCCAATAATCCCATAAATTTCTTTTTTAAGGCCAATAATTTTTAAGTATGTTTAACCTTATTCATAGGGCATTCATAAGTAATAAAGGTTAATTTTTATAAATTATGCTTGATTTTAATCTGAATTTTTTAAGTAAGAATAAAAGGTTAAAAAAAGAGCCCCGTTAGAGGCTCTCATATTTTACGTGTAACAATTAGTTTTTTTATAATATATAAATATATTATATTCTATATTAGCTAAAACTCATCTGGGTAACCTTGTTTTATTTCTTTTTGGGAAATAGATAAAAAGAAAGTGTTACCATCTGGAGCTTCAAACAAGAATAATAAAACATCATTTTTGTTATTCTTCATGATTTTATCAAACTGCTCAAGATTCTCTATTGGTTCTTGATTAACAGAGATAATCTTTAAGCCACCGCCTAGATTTTTTTGCTTAGCAATAGAGTCATTCTTAACACCAAGGATAATTACCCCTTTAGCATCTGGTTTGAGATCAAAGAATTTTTTAACGGCATCATTGATTTCAGCTACCTTTAAGCCAATATTGTCGTAAGTTTTTTCTTTAACTTTGTTACCTGTGTCACCAAAATTTTTGCTATCAGCTTTATTTTTAGGCGATTCCACTTCCATCGGGATAGGTTCTAAAATAACCTTAACATCTTTCCTAACTTTGCTAGATACCACAGTTAGTGTAATTTGGCTAGATGGCGCCATTTTGCTAATTATTTGCGGTAAGTTACGGCTATTTTTAATTTTGTTACCGTTAATAGCAATAATTACATCTCCTAATTTCAAACCCGCTTTAGCAGCAGGACTATCTTTAACTAAGCCAGAGATTAGGGCGCCGTTAGTATCTTCAACATTTAATGCTTTAGCAATGTTATCATCGAAGCCTTGGATTTGAACCCCAAGCCAGCTTCTTACAACAGTTTTACTAGTAATAAGTTGCGATAAAACACTATTCATTGTATTAGATGGTAAAGCAAAACCAATACCAATGCTACCACCTTCTTGGGTGCTAAATATGGCTGTATTGATTCCTATTACTTCCCCTTTAGTGTTAATCATAGGGCCACCAGAGTTACCTTTATTAATGGCCGCATCTGTTTGAATATAATCATTGTAGTTACCAAGATTAATATTACGAGATTTAGCAGAAACTATCCCGAAAGATACTGTTCCACCTAGGCCATACGGGTTACCAACTGTGATTACAAAATCGCCAACCCTAGAAAGATCAGAATTGCCAAGCTTTAAGGTTGGAAGGTTTGTGGCTTCAATTTTTAATAAAGCTAAGTCGGTAGCTTCGTCTTTAGCATAAACTTTGGCTTCATATTTTTTACCGTTTTCAAAAGTAACTTGAACTTTTTCAGATTCTTGAATAACGTGATAATTAGTAACAATGAATCCGTCGGATCTAATTACAAAACCTGTACCAATACCAACAAATCTTTGTTTAGTTGGGAATTGTTGCGGTAATAGATTTCTAAATAGTTCTCTAAAAGCAGGATCAACAGCATCTAAAGGAATATCATTGCCTTGGCTTTGCACCACCTTGACTGCAGTTATGTTAACTACCGCAGGAGTTACAAAGTCTACTAAGTTGGCAAAGCCTTCGTTAGCAGAGATAGGTTTGTTATAAGTTTGGGCATTGTCACCAATGTTTGCATTAGGTGTAGTAGGAATATTTAATACTGAATTGTTTTCCGAAGAATTATTTACATTTTGCTGGTTATTATTATCAATACTATTATTATATTGGTAGTTTTTATCGGCAATATTGGCGCTATTAATATAGCGGTATCCTATGCATAACGCTGCCAATATTACTGTTACCACGATAATACTTAAAAAAATTTTTTTCATTTTCATAACTTGTATATCCTTGAATTGTGCGAATCTTCCCTTGATCTATTTAATTATTATATACTAAGACTATTGCTTTAATACTATAACTTATTGTTGTATACTAAACATAACCTAGAAATATTGTACTTATATTGTAATTAAAATTTGGTTAAATTAGTATGAAAAATACCATTATAGCAATTATATCAAAGATTATTCTATCGAACAAAGAAAATCTTTCTAATTATATGGAGAATTTCCTATCTGAAGGACAGGAAATTTTCATGACGTTTGGTTTTAAAGATCAAAACAAAGATATTCTTATGGAAGAAGCCTCGGCTTTGCAAGATTTTATTGTACGCGAAATAAACAAGGTTTACCCCGATTATAAGGTGTATATCACCTATAGTAATTTAGTAAGTAATCAAAAGCATAATCAAAGTATGAGAGTTAAAAAGAAATTCCCTAATATTAAGAATATTGTTGCTATTGCTTCGGGCAAAGGCGGGGTTGGGAAGTCAACTTTGAGTGTAAATTTAGCTTATATGCTTAAAGAACAAGGCTTAAAAGTAGGAATTTTAGACGGCGATATTTATGGTCCTTCCATTAATTTTATGATGGGGAAAAATAACAAAGAAAGCCTCAAAGTTAGTGCTTCTGAAGAATCCTTAGACAGTAACCATATCCCTACCTCTAAAATTGATGGTATAAAATATAATTCTATTGCCTCTTTTTTAGATAGTGAAAATTCGGCGGTGGTGTTAAAAGCGCCAATGGCCATTAAGGTATTTAACCAAATGTTGGATAGCATCCACTGGGGCGAATTAGATGTATTATTAATAGATCTACCTCCTGGGACAGGCGATATTCATATTAATTTATGCTTAAAGTTTGAAATCACCGGCATTATAATGGTTTGTACGCCGCAAAAGTTAGCCTTGTTAGATGCCATTAAAGCCATTAATATGTATCAGCAAGTACATACTAACATTTTAGGAATTGTGGAAAATATGAGTTCTTTTGAATGTCCTAATTGTGGGAGTATTAGCCATATTTTTGATAATAACAATGTAATTGAAGTGGCTCGTGATAAAGGCATAGACTTCCTTGGTAATATTCCGATTAGTATGAAATTGCGAAACTTATCAGATAACAGCAGTAATTTGGTAAAAAGCAAAGATACAGGCGTGGTGATGGAGGCGTTTAGTAAGGTTGTGGAAAAAATAAAGTTGAAATTACAAATATAATGATATAAAAAATAATTCATAAAAAAGTGGAAAAATAAAAGAAATAATAGCTAATTATGGTTCAAAAGACACAGGGTTGCAAGTAGCATGGCTATAAAGTTAGGCTTTGGATTAAACTACCAAGATTTACATAGAAGAGAAAGCTTAGAAAAATTAGACAATTTATTTTTAGAATTTTTGAAAAATAAAGAGGTATCATTACATCAATACTTAATTCTTAATCGTGAAACCTATACGGTTTTTTCTGAAGAGTATGGCAAAAAAGATAATGAAATTATCAGTATCTCTTTATATATGGAAGAATTCTTATTACAGCTTTTCCCTATAATGTCGGCCTATGAAACATTACAACAAGAGATATCCCAAGAAAACAAAGTTTTTTTATTCCGAAAACTCTTTATTAATAAGCATGTTAAAAATGTTGATTATGAGGGGCTTAACAATTTAAACTTTGAAACTATTAAGCAAGAATTTTTCAAACTATTAAATATTGATACTTTCAACGAAGCTATGATAATTAATACTATTTTAGATTGGCTTGGTAATAAAGAAGAACACAAGACAGAATTAGAGTTAGCCACTAACTTTATGGGCTTTATTTTTTACAATGATAATCTTAAACAACAATATGGTGGGAATAAGTTATTTTTTAAAGCTTACAAATATAATTTTGAAGATCTTATCCCTTTAAAAAGACAAGCAGAAAACAGCAAAGTTTTAGATAGCGACGATATATTTGTGCGTGATAATTTTTCATTATATAAAAGTTCTTCATTACATGAATCTTTACATAATAGTAATTACTGTGTTAAATGCCATTTGCGCGGTAAGGATAGTTGCCGCTTGGGTGACAAAAAAAATGACGCCTATGTGAAAAATCCTTTAGATGTGGAATTGCAGGGTTGTCCGCTGGGAATGCATATTTCACAAATGCATAGCCTTAATGAAGATAATCATACCATTGCCTCTTTAGTAGCAATTACTATTAATAATCCTCTATGCGGTGGCACAGGCAATAATATTTGTTATGATTGTGTAAATTCTTGTATTTTTCAAAAACAGGAAAGAGTTAACACTCCCTTGGTGGAAAGTCACATTCTAAAGGAAGTATTAACTTTGCCTTTTGGTTTTGAAATTTATAATTTATTAGTGTTGTGGAATCCATTAAGAGTGTACCGTCCATTCCCTAAAAAAGAGAGTGGATATAATATTCTAACTGTAGGAGCAGGGCCTGCAGGTTATGCCCTAGCTTATAATTTATTACAAGAAGGCCATGGTATTGTGATTGTGGATGCTTTAAGGATTGAGCCATTAACTTTTGATATTAAAGCCCCTATTGCTGATATTAATAATATTACAGAAGATTTAAACTCTAGGGTAGTTGCAGGTTTTGGCGGCGTTTCTGAATACGGAATCACAACAAGGTGGGATAAGAACTATCTTAAAGTATTGCGCATAATATTAGAGCGTAGTAGTTGTTTCTATTTACAAGGCAGTATAAAATTTGGTACTTCTTTAACAATTGCAGATGCTCAAAAAATTGGCTTTAATCATATAGCCTTGTGCGTTGGGGCAGGGAACCCAAATATTTTAAACTTAAAAAACAGCACAGCTTCAGGGGTGAAAACAGCTTCGGAATTCTTAATGGCTTTACATTTAGGAGCTTTTAAAGAAAACTATATTCATGCCCTGGAAATACAGCTTCCTTTAGTTGTGTTAGGCGGAGGCTTAACGGCAGTAGATGTTGCAACCGAAGCTTTAGTTTATTATAAAACTCAAGTGGAAAAGTTTGTGAAAGTCTATCAAGATCTTTTAAAGCAATATGGTGTGGATGAAACCCAGAACCACTTAAGTTTTAGCGAGAAAGAAACTCTACAAGAGTATTTAGACTTTTACAATTTAATGCAGCAGGCTAAAGGGGACGCCTCTATTAACCTTACGCAGGAAATTATTAAAAGAGGCGGGGTTAAGATTGTTTACCATAAAACAATTCAGGATAGTAGAGCCTATAAGCATAACTACGAAGAATTACAATCGGCCTTAAAGCAAGGGATTGAGTTTGTGGAAGATATGGCCTTAACTAAAATTAATTTAGATGCAAATAATAAGATAAGTAGTTTAGATTTTAAATATCAAGATAAAATAATTAAGATGCCAGCGAAGAGTCTAATTTTAGCTTTGGGGACTAATCCTAATAAAATTTTTATGCAAGATATGGTAAAGTACTTTACTAAGGAAGATGAAAAATTAAATACCTTAGCTAACGAAGGAACTTTTAATTATAAGGATACTACAACTTCGGTTTTATTTAAAAAATTAGAAAGCGGTATTTACATGAGCATTTTTGGGGATATTCATAATATTTTCAAGGGTAGTGTGGTTAAGGCCATAGCCAGTGCTTTATATGGATATAATAGTATTAGTGCTACTTTACACGAATCTAATTTACCAAGTGAGCCTTTTAATACATTTGTTTTAAAGTTTAGAAATTATTTTGATATTCAGTTGGTAGAGTATAAAAGCATTAATAATAAGCTCATGGAACTTAGTTTTAAAAGCCCTGCTATGTATCATAATTTTAAAGCTGGAATGTTTTTTAAATTGCAAAATTATGAAAGTTTCAGTGGGAATATTTCTTCGCAAAGTGGTTTAAGCTTTAAGGGAGTGATGGAACCTTTATTCTTAAGTGCAATGAAAGACGAAGCTTCCCAAAGTATTAAAATGATTGTTTTAAACAGTGGAGCCACAAGTAGTTTGGTGCAAAATTTAATTAAAGCAAATCCGCAAGCAATATCCTTAATGGGTCCTCTAGGTAGCCCTACAGAAATTGGGGAACAAGGTAAGGTGATTTTAATCGGTGGTGGTGTTGCTAATGTGGTAACGATCTCTTTATTAAAAGAAGCTAAAGCGAAGTGCAATAAGGTAATATATTTTGCAGGCTTTAAAGAAGTGGAAGATATTTTTTACTTAGAGGTATTATCACAATATGCTGATAAAGTATTTATTAGTGTAGATAAAGGGTACTCTGAAGTTAGTGGTTGTAAGTATCAAAAATTTAGCAATGTTAATTATATTGATGGCAATATTCTTCAGGCCCTTGATTATTATAATATTAGAGAGGAAGAAAAAGATTATAGTTTTCAAGAGGCCAATGAAATTTTTGTGGCAGGTTCTGTAATTATGATGGCCAAGGTTAAAGAGTATCTTTTACTACACTCTAAGAAAGATAATACTAAGCAAGGGCAATGTTCCGCTTCGGGAAGTAATGCCTATGCTAGTATTAATGCTTATATGCAATGTGGGATAGGTGGAGTGTGTGCTGCCTGTGTGCAGAAAAAAGAAGTAGATGGTAAAGAGGTGCTATTTTATGCCTGCCAAGCGCAGGATCAAAATTTAGAGTTCATAGATTTTGATAATTTGCAAAATAGATTACAACAGAATAGTTTGCAAGAAAAATTAATGGCAAAATGGATACATAATATAATGGAACGACTATTATAGAAAGGCTTTATGAAGCAAGGCTTTTGTTAGTTAAAAACATATAGGTGTTGTTGTTGCTTGCATATTTGTTATAATCATAATATATATTTAAATATACTTTCAAGAGATACGTGAAGAATAAAAGCAAATTATAGTAGAATTATTTTTAAAAGAGTTTTTTGGAGAAGGAAGAATTTTATAATGTTTAAAGGTATTTTAAAGAAAATTTTTAAAGAAAAAGACGATCAAGCCGTTGAAGGAATTATGAAGCATCTTAAAAGGTTTTCTAAAACTTTTGTGATGCCTAATAAATATGCCATTGCTGTGGCTTTACTTTTTATGATTTTATTTTCGGCCTCCAATGCAGGATTAGCTTATTTAATTAAGCCAATTGTTAATAATGTTTTTTCAGTGCAAGATTTAACTATAGTTTATAAAATATGTTTGGCCTTAGTGGGCGTTACTTTTGTGAAATCCGCATCCCAATATACTTATAGTTTAATTTTAGGTGGGGTTGCTATTAAGGTGATTTCTTCTGCTCGTGACAATCTTTATAGAGCTTTCTTAAAGCAAGATATGAAATTTTATCATAAAAATTCCCCAGGCACTTTAGTGTCAGTGATGATGAATGATATCAATGCGATTAATACCTTAGCCACGGATATCCCAATTAACGTTGGGAGAGACCTTTTCACTTTTCTAGGATTACTTGTAGTAATGTTTTTGCAAGAGCCTACCTACGCATTATCTATGATTTTTTCTATTTTTTTTATAGTTATTCCAGTAGTTATAGCAGGTAGAAAAATTAAGAGTTATTTTGCAAAAACCAACTCTGGCTTTGGTACACTTACCACCCAATTAGAGCAATCTTTAAATGGGATTAAAGAGGTAAAATCTTATGGTATGGAAGATACAGAAATTAAAAATACTACTTCCATTTTAAATGATCTAGCTAAAGTTCAATTAAAAGTAAGAAAAGTAACAGCTATTTTGCCAACTATTATGGAATTTTTAGGTGGTCTTACTGTTGCTGGAGTTTTAGCTTACGGTAGTTATAGAGTTGTATATTATGGTGCCAATACAGGAAGTTTCTTTTCTTTTATTGGGGCATTATTAATCGCATATCAGCCACTAAAAAGATTAACCGATTTTACTACTAAAATTCAATTAGGGCTTTTAGGGGTAAAAAGGTATCATTCTTTTATTGATGAAGTGCCAGAAATTAACGATATGCCTAACGCTAAAGAGCTTAATACAGTATCTGCTCATATTGCTTATGATAAAGTTGTTTTTGAATATGATAATAAAAATAAAGTATTAAAAGGTATTAGTTTTGATATGAAAGAAGGGCAAAAAATCGCCCTAGTGGGAAGGTCAGGCGGTGGTAAAACTACTGTGATGAATTTAATTCCACGTTTTTATGATGTTAATGGTGGTGCTATTACTATTAACGGCGAAAACATTAAGAATTTTACAATAAAATCATTAAGAAAACATATATCTTTTGTAAGCCAAGAAGTGGTGATTTTTGATGGTAGCGTTTATGAAAATATCCTTTATGGGCGTGAAGGCGCAACTAAGGAAGAAGTAAGAGAAGCCGCTAGGAAAGCGTATTGCTTAGATTTTATTGAAGATATGCCTGAAGGTTTTGATACCCAAGTGGGAGCTAGGGGAATAAAATTATCTGGTGGGCAAAGGCAAAGAATATCTATTGCTAGAGCCATTTTAAAGAATTCTCCTGTACTATTGTTAGATGAGGCCACTTCGGCTTTGGATACGGAATCTGAAAAAGCTATTCAAAAAGCTTTAGAAACTTTAATGATGAAAAAAACCACTTTAATAATAGCCCATAGGTTATCTACTATTATTCACGCTGATAAAATATTAGTGGTAGATAAGGGTACAATAATAGAAGAAGGTTCCCATGAAGATCTAGTAGAGAAAAATGGCTTCTATAAATATCTTTACGATCTGCAATTTAAAAAACAAGAAGATGAGGAAGGCTTTGAAGCAAAGTATCTTGATAGTAAAGCTAAATTAGCTAAATTAAAGTAGTGTCAATAGTAATTAAATATTAACCATAGTGCGTATTTGAAAAGTGAAAAAAGTTTCAAACCATATTAAAAGATTTTATAAAAAATTTATTTTGCAAAATGATGCGGTATTCTATACTTTTATTTTTGTAGCCTCTATTGTAATCTACATATATATAAGGTTTGTTATGTTAACTAGCAAAATAGAATATACTTTTGAGATAGATAAAAGAAATCTTAAAAAAAATACATATATTTTAGCTTTTTGGCATGGAAGATCATTATCGGCTTTTTTTGTTAGAAAATACTTTGCTAAATCTTATGTTTTAGTTTCTTATAACAAGGGGGCGTATTTAGTTAAGCTGGTGTCTAATTTTTTCAGAACAAAAGTAGTTAGGGGTTCTAAAAACAAAGGTGGGACTGAAAGCTTAAGACAAGTTCTTGCTATATTAAAGCAAGATAAAACAGTATTTGCCATATCTCCTGATGGTTCTATTGGACCACTATTGCGTTGTAGTGCAGGAGTATCTACCATATCTTTGCTTTCTAAAAGGGAAATTTTACCAGTTAACTTTAGTGCTAAAAAGCATATATTTTTAAAAAGTTGGGATAAATACTGTATCCCATTACCTTTTAATAGAATAAAATTACATTTAGAAGCCCCTATATCTCCTTTTACGCTTGATGGCAAAAAGAAAAATAGTGAAGACTTAAGGCAAGAGATAGAAACTAGGTTGCAAAATCTTATGTGGCGTTTAGATGAGCAATATAATATTCCTAAAATAGATCCTCAGAATAAAGATAAAAAAGGTCGAGAATTTAATGTTAAGGTGAAATAATATTAAACGTGCTACTTTGTAAGATTAGCAATTATTTGCTAATCTATTTTTTAAGTAGTGATAAAAAAGCTAATGCAAGCTAAACTATAACTGAATAAAGCTTATTTATTCTCATAAATAAAAATAACCACAAGCAAGATATTTAATAGAAGGGTAAAAATTTGTATTATTTTTTATTGTTTGTCTATAATATATTTAGTTGTTTATTAATATTGATTGGTTATTTTTTAACAATAGTAGTTCCTAAAAATAAGCCTTTTTATGAAAGGGTTAATATTGTTAAAAAAATAAATAATAAGCAAGTTATTTGGATCCACGTGGCTAGCGTGGGCGAATTTATATCCCTTAAAAGCTTAATTGTTGAAATCCACAAGTTATATAGTGACTATGAAATAATTATCACCTCTCAAACACAAACCTCTAAAGAGGCCATTACTAAAGCAGATTTTAGTTTTGTGCAACATCACTTTATGCCTTTGGATAATGCCCTTTTAGCAAAAAAGTTTTTAAATATATACTCTCCTAAGTTAATATTGTGGTTAGAGCAAGATTTTATGCCGTCTTTTTTAGATCAAATTAATCAAAGTAAAACCCCAATTCTACTATTGAATGGGCGTATCTCCGAGCGTTCTTATAAAAAGTGGCGTAAAGTTTATTTTATTATCAATAAAATCTTACATAATTTTACAGCAATTTTTGCCATGTCGCCGCAAGATGCTAGTAGGTTAGAGAAGTTAACCACTGCTAAAATAGAATCTGTGGGTAATCTTAAGTTAACTAATGTTGATATTAATGCTAAAAAGAAAGTCCTTGAAAGCTTAGAGTATAAAGATTTATGGCAAAATTATGGGGCAAATAATATTTTTGTGGCATTGAGTACTCATCACGATGAAGAGCTTCATATTCTAGAATTGCATAAGCAATTAAAAATAAAAATCAAGGGCTTGTTAACGGTGATTATCCCAAGGCATGTGGTACGTTGTCCTGAAATTTTAACAAGCTTAAAGGCGAAATATGACACCATAAGAGTAGTGCAATATTCTTATATGAAAAAACAACTGCAGGAGTCCCAAGATATCACGTGGGCTAAAGAACCTGTTCCAGTTAACTCGTTAAACCAAGAAGATATAATTTTAGTAGATAGTATGGGTAAGGTTGACTTATTCTGTGCCTTGGCTAAGGTTGTGTTTGTGGGTAAATCTTTAAGCAAAAAGCATAAGGGTGGGCATAATATTTTAGAGCCTTTAGCTTTGAATAAAGCAGTTATTTTTGGCAAGAACATTAGTAATTTTGAAGATATTGCAATGCGGAGCGAAGAGATGCAAGCTGCCATTCGTGTTAATTCCTACCAAGAGTTAGCCGAGAGCATTTACGAGCTGTTTGACAATGCAGATAAACTTCAACAGCTAGAGAAAAATAGTGATTTTGTTTATAAAGATGCCAGCAAAATCTTAGAAAATTATGTGAATATAATAAAAACCTACTTATAAAAGTAATTTTAGTTTAAACTTAAAATATAAATTAAAGTGTAAGTTAGCGGTTAACCCATATATAATAAGAAGAGATATTAATTGACAATTCAAGAGTTTTGGCGCAAAAAAGGGATATTAAATTATACCCTATACCCCCTAGCTTGCTTATGGCAACTGGGAGCGTTTATTAGAAAACAACAGCAGCCTTATAAAAGTTCTAAGTTTGTGATTTGTCTTGGCAATATTAATTTAGGGGGCTCAGGTAAAACACCAACGGCCATTGCCATGGGGCTTAAGTTACAGTCTTTAGGGTATAAGGTAGCGTTTTTAACCAAGGGCTATAAAGGTAGTTTAGATAAACCTAAATGGGTAGAGCATGGGGATGATAGCTCTTTGGTGGGCGATGAGGCTTTATTACTTAGTGAACATTTACCAACCATGGTAAGTAAAAAACTTAAGCTAGGGCTAATAGCTATGGAAGGGCAAGATTTTGAAGTTGTTGTGATTGACGACGGTTTTCAAAACCCTACCATTGTAAAAGATTATAACATTATAGTGGTTAATGGTAGTTATGGTTTTGGCAATGGCTTGGTTTTCCCAATGGGGTCTTTAAGGGAATCCATAACTAAGGGATTAGCTAAAAGTCAAGCAATGATTATTTTAGAGGAAGATGAAAACTCATTAGAGGCCATAGCCAATAGCAGAAAACTAGTGGTGGTTAAAGGATATTATGAGGCGTTGGACTATGAAAAACTGCAAAATCAAATTTGGTATGCTTTTTGTGGCATAGGGATGCCAGAGAAGTTCCAGAAAACTTTAAATAAATATGCTATAAAGTTTAAAAAGTTTAAAGCTTTTGCAGATCATTATAGTTATAAAGAAGAAGACATCACCTCTTTATTGCACGATGCTCAAGCCAGTGGATTAAAACTAATTACAACTATGAAAGATTATGTTAAAATTGCGCCAGCTCATAAAAATGCAATTACAGCTTTTGAAATTAAGGCAACATTATTAAATGATAATGCGTTAGAACAAGCAATAGTAAAACAAATAGAGGAACATCATGGCAAAGTTAAAGCATAATGTTAAAAAGACGGTAGATTTTATTGTGCTAATAATAGCTTTTATTTTTTTTTATTTAGTTAGATACATTATACCTTTTAGGGTTGCTAGTATATTGGGTGCTTTTTTAGGAGCAACTGTGTTGTATTATTTTCCTTTTCAAAGGCGCAAAGAAGTATTAAGAAACATCAAAGTTGCTTTCCCAGAAAAAAGCCATCAAGATCATTTACAAATATATAGAGGGAGCTGTGTTAATTTTACAAGAGTCGTTTTTGAAATTCCTAAAATGGCCAACCTTATTTATAGTAAAAATGCAATAGAATATGTGGATAAAAATAATGTTTTAGGAAACTTAGCCACTAGTAAAAATTTATTTATGTGTGCACATCAGGCTAACTGGCAATTGAGTTTTGCTCCTTTTGTGTTTAATGAAGAAAGTTATTTTATTTATAAAAAGCCTAACAATAGACCGGTGGATATTTTATTCCGTAAGGCCATGATGGATAACGACGGCAAAAAAAATAAGCATCATACTGTTAATTTAAGTAGAGAAAAAATTTTATTTTTGAGGCAAAAAATTAAAAGAGAAAATTCCTCTATTTTAATGGTGGTAGATCAACGTATTAGAGAAGGCTTGAGCGACACTATTTTTTTTGGTCAAAAAGTTTTCACCTCGCACTTTTTGCCAATTTTATCTTTAAAATGTAATGTACCAATTACGCCTTTAAGAGTGGAAAGACTCGGAATTTGGCGTAAGCCTTTTTTTAGATTCACTTTTGAAGAGCCTTTAGCAATTAATAAAACGGATGATGAAAAACAAAATACTTTTTTATTAACGCAAGCCATGAATGATAAAGTGGAAGAATGGGTTAAAAAAAACCCAGATAAATGGTTTTGGTTACACCGTAGATGGTAGGGTATTAAAGGTTATTTTTAACTAGCTTGCCTTTAAAATAATAATTAAATAATTTTTAAAAAACACTTTTTATAAGAGTCAATAATGGTAAATGTTATTAAAATTTTACCAACTAATTTAATTAATCAAATAGCAGCGGGAGAGGTTATTGAGCGTCCGGCGGCTATTATTAAGGAATTAGTTGAAAACTCTATAGATGCTTGTGCTACGCAAATTAATATTGTGTTAGAAAACGGAGGCAAAAGTTTTCTTTCCATTCAAGATAACGGGATAGGTATATCTAAGGAAGATCTTAAAATATGTCTATTACCACACACAACTTCAAAACTACCTACCGAAGACTTATTTGAAATTAACACCCTAGGTTTTAGGGGGGAGGCTTTAGCTTCAATAGCTTCCATAAGTAAGGTGAGTATTGCTTCAAAACATTATGATGAAGATAACGCTTATGAAATTTACGCGGCCAATGGCGTAATGGAAGATATTAAACCTAGTAGCATGCAATTGGGGACTTTAATTAAAGTTCAGGATTTATTTTTTTCTATTCCAGCACGTTTAAAGTTTTTAAGGAGTGATAGCACCGAAGCGAGCAATTGTTTTGGCGTAATAAAAAGATTAGCGTTAAGCAATCCTAGAGTAAGCTTTAGCGTGGAACATAATGGTAAGAAAGCTTTAAGTTGTCCCGCCATAAAAGGGGACGATAGCCAAGTACTAAGCCACAGAGTAGGACAAATTTTAGGTAAAGACTTCATTAACAACGCTTTTTATATAGATGAAAACAACCCAATGTTGCGTATCTATGGTTTTTTAGGATTGCCAACCTATAGTTCACGCAATAGTAATTATCAATATATGATTTTAAATAATCGTAGTTTAAAAGATAAAAACTTATCCTATCTTATAAAACTAGGTTACGGGGATAATTTAGTAAGTGGGCAACAGCCTTGTTATGTATTATTTATTGAAATAGATAACCGCGAGGTTGACGTAAACGTTAATCCTACCAAGAGCGAAGTTCGCTTTAAGGATACTAACCTTGTAAAACATTTACTCTTAGATAGCATAAAGAAGAATATCTTAACGCAAGATAAACAATCTAACAATAGTAACATCGCTAGCAGTTTGCTTACTAAGGCTTATAACAAAACATTTGAAAATATTAGGCAGCCTTATTTGAGCGTTAATAACTACAGTAATAATACCCATAGTGTGGCCAAGGGTATTGATGGTGGTGTTCCTAGGGAATCCTCCAGCGATAAAGGCAGAGATATCAAAACCTACCATGGGGAAATGGTTGATGATAGCTTATCTATAGAAGAGGTTTTAAAAAATCATGGAGCAACTGAGGTGGGGTTTGATACTGGGTATGCTAGCAATGAAGGTAGCGAGGCATATAACCATACCATGGTTAAGGATAGTATGTTTTTAGAAAATACTAAGGAATCTTCGCAGGGTGTGCAAGATAGTAAGATTCAAGGTAGCGGGATTCAAGGGGGTAGTAGTTTTATTAAAGATATGCCTTTAGGTTTTGCTAAGGGGCAGTTTCATAAAAATTGGATTGTCGCACAGGGCGAAGAAGGTTTAGTTATTATAGATCAGCACGCCGCTCATGAGAGAATAACTCATCAAGAATTGAAACAGCAATATCGTAGCAAGAGTATTTTGCGACAAATCTTGTTGCTACCAGAAACCATAGAAATAGACGCCGAATCTTTTAGTATACTTGAGAGCTATAAAAGCAAAATCTTAGAGCTAGGAATAGTTTTTGATTTGCAAGATAATATGATGGTAGTTAAGGAAATTCCTGCAATTATTGGCAAAAATAGTATTAAAATTTTAATGCAAGATCTTATCTATGATATCTTAAACTTGGATATCATAGAAAGTTTTGATAAAAAAATCAACGCCATATTAGCAAGGATAGCTTGCCATGGCAGTATTAGAGCAGGTAAAGACTTAACCATTGCTGAAATGAATGATCTTTTACGTAAAATGGAAACTACCGAAGGCTATGCTCAATGTAGCCATGGTCGCCCTACTTTTATAAAAATATCTTTAAAGGATCTAGAGTCTTTATTTGGACGTTAGAAGTTAGAGCTTAAATTTTTAGTACTAAATTAAATATATCATTTATATACTTAAAAGACCAAACTATACTCAATGCTAATATTCTACTCGTTTATATTAGTATGTATACACAATTTTTTTGATTTTTACCTTTTTATGCTATTCTCATCAAATCAGACCGTGCATATGCGTCGTGCCTATAACAATGGGGCATGAACACGGTA
>JANTBZ010077799.1:0-13764 GCA_024741255.1 Exechia fusca | reverse complement strand
ACCAGAAGCTGAACATGTAAGTGTGGGTTACGATTTTCGACGATTAACATTTTTGTCAAGCGCTTAGGTTGAGGAGAACAAGCATTGTTTATAGAGTGTGTGACTTTCGGACACTCCATAAAAAGTTATAATTTATGACTTTTTTGAACCAGATCTTCTTCAACAATGAAGGAATCGACATTCGTTTATTTTTGTATGTTGGTTCGGGCCCGTTTTCTATGCAGTTTAAAACGTAATTATATTTCAGAAATATTTCCGGCCCTTGCGAAATAACATGACAAATGAGTGCACTGCGGAAACATAATTGTTTGTGTTTGTCGGCCATATTTCCGTTTAATAGATTCGGATTCATATAAACACATTTGTGTTTTCTCTTCACCTTTCAATCGTTTCGTTGTAATGTATTATGATTGTGAAACGCTCTAAGAACCAACCTTTGTTACTTTTTATTGTGTTACAAATTACAACGGTCCAACATCATAAAACAGTGCTTTGTTTCAAACAACAATCAATACATTTTCGACTGAAATGATTGCCGGTTATGTGACGTTGTGCGGCCTCCGCTGGGGAGATGAACTCGGATTGTATAGAAGTGTTTCCAGGCAACTGGAGGAGGAGCTGCGCACTCTGAAGGAGGAGCACAGGTGAGAGAGGGCATTTATAGATTAGTTTAGAATAAATAACTCGTACTGAATAATTTTTTGTTTCGTTTACGTTTTTAACACATTTTGAGTTTTGAAGTTGAATCAGCAACATGCATGGTGGTGGTTTTTATTCCAATTTTATTTTTTTGGCTGACGGTTATTGTCATCCTGTCAGGCAAAATGGTTCAGTATGCAATGGCGATCTCTCACTTGGCTCTTGTCTCTAATATATTTTAATCCGTTACTTCTTACTTTGATAATCGCGCATACGAGATGATTTTGTCTGGCCAGACAACAATGTCGTTCGACTGTAAACCTTAAATATAATATTGGATATATTTTCCGTCCATGTGCATGTACGTATACGTATACAAATTCTTCATTCCTTGACATATCAAATTGTGTAAAACTTTAATTCGCATGTTCAACATCAGCATTTTGGTTATAGTGTTATAGCGCATTTCCACCAACGTCACTTGTCACACTTTTATGTCGAAAAAAAGTAAACTGTATTATTAAGCTACCCCTTGACCTTTAACATTTTTGTATTCATTGTGCTTGTAGCACTTGTAATAATCAACGTTTTGCTATCATGCTTATTCACATAGAGAGTTGGTTTGCCGACAGTCGCCGTTTATGACAAAATTATTGAAATTTTGGTCATATACGATCACTGTCCGCGCTATGTTTCGACTATGTCAGAAAGAACAATAGCAAAACGTTGTTAATTCCAAGAGCTACAAGCACTATGAATAAAACATTGTAAAAGGTCAAGGGGTAGCACAATAATCCAGTTTACGTTTTTTTTCGTCATAAATGTGTAACAAGTAACGTTGGTGGAAATGCGCTATTAGTGTTAGTGTGTGTGCATGCATAAAACCATGAATGTCAACCTTACTTTTTATGATTGATTCACTAAAACATATTTGTCTCTGCGATCATTTACTAGTTGAAGTCTAATCATCATCATCATCAATCGAAACACCGTCATTGTGTATGTGTGTTTGAAGATAGCATAATGTTACCATTTCGACTGTTACAAAACTATTCATCCGTGTCGCACTAACGCAAACATGCTGCTGTTAAATTGAAACTCATCCTTATCATTTCCGTTCAACACCAACCACCACACACTCGAATGCGTGCAGCGTGCTCATGGACATGGTGCGCGACTTGGAGCAGATGAAGGAGAACGAGGAGAAGCAGATCAAGCTCACCGTCGATCCTTCGAGCGGCCATCCGATCGTCACCACCACCACAACCGTCAACTGCCAGAACGGTCGGCTGGTCGTAACCAACATCTCCCCCTCCACCTCCGATGCGTCGCCGATGGTCATGCTGCCACAGTCCTCCGCCTCCGGCCAATCGTCCTCTTCATCGACCGCCTCGTCGTCGTCGTACGACGCTGGAGCCGCCGGCGGGTGCGCGTCAAGCTCGTGTGAGTGTTTTCGTTTGTCTGTTACCTTATGTTTGTTGTACATTTAGTCTTCGTAAATGTTCTGGTACAACGAATAGATTATATTTTTTTTTGTACATTTAGTCTTCGTAAATGTTCTGGTACAACGAATAGATTAGTTTTTTTGCTAGGTTTTAACAAAACAGTATGATATTTATTTTGAATGTTCAAATTGATATGTTATCCGACACCTACCGGAGTGTTTTCAAGTCATGTACCAAAACGAATGCGATTACTGTTCGGTCAAATCACTGAAGTTCTTTGCTGGATTTGTGTTCCAATTTGCGTAGGCTGCGGTGATCATCTGGAGTAACAGGCTGCGGCAGTTGCGAAGTCGACCGCCACCGGCGCAACACCGGAAACCACTGCCTTCAACATACAAATCTCATGTTTATTCGTTATGCTCTCTGCCTTCGTCCTTACAGACCAAAACCGAGCCAAGCAATCGCAGCGCAAAGCCACAACACCGACTAAAGCCACGGCCCCAGCCCCACCGACCGATGCTTAAGCTCCAAACAAACCAGCCGCCCCGCATCAGCGCACCACAAACCCACTCCCTCCACGTCCGCCGGCTGCTATCGCAAAGCCGAACGCCAAAAGTCCGGCTACAGCACAGGCAATGCCTCGACCACCACCGGCATTGCGGCCAACATCGATCTGGCCATCGTGTTGGCCGCCATCGACACTGACATCGATGAATACAGCGCAACGCTCTCGAAGAACGCCGGCGGCACATCGCCACCGAGCGGCGTCAAACGCAAACTGCCGGCCACAGCAGCCGCCAACGTCCCTCATCATCAAGACCAACATCACCAGCACCAATTTCAACACGACTCATCGCATGCGCACTGCCACCACGACTGCCCTGGACCAACGCCGCCGGCGGCGGCAAGAAATCGAAGGAGCGCCTGGCGAGCTGGAGGCGGTGTGCAAGCGTTTGGGTAAGCAGCGCGCGCAGCAGGAACAGGTAATTCTGGAGCGCATTGCGGAGCTAAAGCAGGCCGGGCGGAGTTCAAGTTTGCGTACCTGCGAGCAAGGAGCAGTTGGCTGAGATGCAGGCGGCAAAGGAAAGGAGCCGGTGCTGTCGTCGTCGTCGAAGCAAGCGATTGCTCAGATGACTGCAGCATCGCCGTGTCCATCAATCTAGAGCAACGTCGACACCGATACGAAAGGCGCCAACAACGACGCAACAACCTCCACTCTCATCGCCGCCATTCACCAACGAGATGTCGTACTCCGGCGATCCGGACAAACGAATCGTGACCATTCGGCGCGTTCCGCTGCCCAATGCGGCAGCAAGGGTGACTCACCGGAGAAGCTGCTGTGCACGTTTGTCGATGGTAAGATGGTGCTGTCGGCGGACGCCGCCCAGCAGTATCCGAGTGCGGTTTTAAAAAGTGCGAGGTAATTTTTGCACCCCTATTCTTATTCTATTTTAGCTAAAACTGTAACATTGCATGTTTCTTCTATCGAATAAATCGAAAGAAACGACGGAATAATAATAGAATCTGGATATGACAATTATTCGTACTAAAAATCGTACTTACACTACAGATGGGTGTCTAAGTAAGGTATAACCCGGATAAAATTGTTCACACTATCTTCTCGGCTGTTCAACATCATATTTGAGTGACATTTTTCTTAACAAGTTATATAGTTAAAATATGGTGCAGCCCTGCAAAAAATGTCCCACATGTACCTGTTGAGGAATTACCCCCATAATGGATTGATGGATTGTCATACTATATCTAAAAAACAAAAATATTCAAATTTATTAACATTGCCAACGACCTATCAATCATCTGAAAGTATCGATTTTATTTGACAAAAGCACACTATAAAGAAAGAAGAAACAATAATTCTCAAAATCACCCTTACTTTCTGTTCTCCATCAGGCAGCGGCTTCTCCCTCTCCCTTTCCGCCATCCTGCGCTGCATTCACGCGTCCAATACTTGCGCCTCACATAGGCCGATCAGTCACCATTCCTCGAGACGATCGTCACCAGTCACGACCGCGGCGGCAAATCCCTCGAACGGCTGCGCTTCGTCTTTGAAGCCGAGTCGCAGTCGGGCGGCGACGCCGCCATCGTCGGCTATCGGAGACTACCGTTCGATGAGGCGCTCCAGGTGGAAATGGAAGTGGAGGTGGAGGAGGAGCAGGGGGAGCAGCAGATCAGCAGCAGATATACTCGGCCGCGGCGTTCGCCGAGCGGATTCTCTCCCAGTGCGATGTAGCCGAGCTGCTGAGCGTCCATCAGCTGATTACAGGCAGGTGCAGCATTTGGTGATGGCGGCGTCTGAACTGTGGCACCGAGCTGCGTTTCGAGGGCGAGGGCGCTCGAGGGGGCGGATTGTGCGTCGTTCGCGGCTGCTGTCGGAGGGCGGCGACGATGACGATGAGGAGCACGATTAGGACCACGGACACAATGATGCGGACGAGGATCAGGGCATCGTTGGCGGCTGCGAGACGCAGACGGATGTGCCGATGGATAGGGTGCGGATGCCCTGGGTCTGGGCTTGGCGGCGCAGTTCGACGGAGGTGGCGCCGGTGTGTTGGAGAAGGCGCCAGGCACGCAGACTGCCAACAGTCCGCTGTCGATGCAGTCGTCGTTCGATAGTGATTTGTTGGCTGGGAACTTTTTGGGCCTGGCCAATTCGGTGATGGGTCACGTGCAGCACTAGCAGCAGATTCAAAATCAGCAGCAGCAGCTGCAGCGTCATCATCAGTTGCGACAGCCGTTGGCGATTCATCATCAGCAGCAGCAGCAGATGTTGCAGCATGTGCATCATCATCATCATCAGCAGCATGGCGATTTGGCTAAACGTGAGTTCAGTGAAATAATTGTTCGGATATGATAGATCTTCTGATTATTAATTTTCAATCTCGATTGATATGATGTCATGAAGTGTACAATAGAAACATAATTTTCAAAGTATCTCAATTAATGTCTTGAATATTTTCAATCGAGTAATCAATCACCGTTTGAAACTCATCAAGCCTAAATGATAAATATATCTCGCAATCTCCTCCGAAGGTGCCGGGCCGGCTGTATCCCATCAAACTGCACTACATGCCCCAGCTGAACGATCCGATGACCGGTGCTGGCAGGCAATCGAAAGCAGAGCGCCTCAGCCCAGAACCATACATCTAGATCATGCAGCTCATCGTCGCCAAATACCCAGCAACGGAGCGAGGCGATCTGCTCATATTCATGAGCGGTCTCAGCGAGATCACCACCGTTGTGGATGCGGTCCGCGAGTACGCGGAGAAGGCGAGCAACTGGATCGTGCTGCCGCTGCTCTGCACCCTGTCCATTGCCGATCAGGATAAGGTGCCCGACTATGCGCCGGAGTGGCAGCGCAAGTGCATCGTGTCGACGAACATTGCGGAGACGTCGGTGACGATCGATGGCATGGTAGGTTCGATGCTGAGATTAAACAAATATGCAAAAAGTTACAGTATTGCGTGCAAATCTCATCATGAGATAACTAATTTGAAAAATTGTTGTTGGAAGTTGAGATTTAAGGTCAAACTATATATCAAGTCTGTGCTTGTTTAAGCAGTATACTTTCCGTCGATCCAAACACTACACAAAGTTGTATAAGATTCGAATGATCGTGAATCGAAAATTGGGGTTTACAGTTTTTGTAGGACAGAGAAATATGGACAAACATGTTTCACCAACAGTGTAGAAAATTGGAGCGCCATTCAATAAATCATACAAATACTTGAATTTAACAGATTCGTGGTCGACTCGGGCAAGTTGAAGAGATGTCATACGATGCACTGACTCGAATAGAATTCTGGATATCGCAGGCGTCCGCAGATAAGTGGAAGGGACGAGCTGGCCGAACGGGTTCGGCAGAGGAGAAACTCACAGCATTAGGACGCGCGTTCCCCTCGACATAGCGATTGGCAAAATGTTGCTGATGAGCTGCGTGTTCAGGCAGCTGCAGCCGGTGCTGACCTTGGCAGAGGCGCTGAGCGCTCAGTCGCCGTTCACGATTCGGGTGTATCGAGATCCTAAGTGCGAGGCCTTTGATATTTCCTTTAAATTGCACTACCCGAAAAAAAAACGACTTTTGGTGAGATACTCGCTTCAAAAATCTAACCCATGGAAAACAAAATTATCAGTTATCAGTAAAAAATATCCCTACCTAATTCGAAGTACGACGAAATTCTAATGAGATTGTTCGACCTAACCATTTCTCCATTAATTCTTATCTGCTTCACCAGAAATCTCGAAAAAAAAAACTCGAATCCGACCACGGCGATCCCATCACCGTACTCAATGCCTACAAAGAGTGGCTCGAACTGAAGCAAGCCAAATTCAATTATTATCGTTATCGGTGTTATTATTTAGCTGTTAGCGTTTTCGATAATTATCGTCCAAAGATGACCGATAATACAATTTGGTATATTTTTTCAAGATACCTCCGATAATTTACAATCTTTAATTACGATGCATCTTACTGAAACTTGACAGTTACTTTGGCAATCCGACAGAATAACTTTAATCAATAGCGAACTTTAAACACCTTAGAATATCCTCATCTTGGAAGAAAACGTGAAATCGACGCCACGATTAGACATTAGTGTCTTTCTAACATAATGTGGATGAATATACAGAATTTAAGTTAAAAGTCTGGAATTGGAACGCGCGAACAGTAGTCCGTTCCGATTTCCAACCAGAAAAACTATTTGTCTTCGTACCGTAATAACTGTTTTATCCATATCTTTTCAAGCGATGAACTTGGAGCCAAAATATTTGCACAGAATATGAAGAACACCATAAGACACGAATTTCAAGAAAAAGCAGCCCGTTAGGACAACTGGTTTAGCCTCTATAGACACGTGTAGTTGGTAACACTTCATAACTCGACCCCTGTATAAAACAGGTAACATCGGAATCAATTGAACTAATAATAACCATATTACTTCGCAGGTTGCTTCCCCCGACATGTCTCACTACGACACGGCCGTCTCGTAAATTCTGCGCCACGACGACGAACCCGACGATCCGGACGACGATCGCACCCAGGCGCTGGAGGACGACGAAGACGATGACGACGACGATGAGGACACAACAACGTTGCGCAGTGGTTTCGATCACCCCCTCCAACCATCGGCAGCCGCAGCTGCAGCTGCTGGTCTGCTGGACGCATCGGCGCTGCCTCCGCCGCAGATGACGAGTTCGACGCATGCGCGAAAAATGCGCAGCATTCGTCGAGCGCTGACGCTGAAGCAGAAGCGCCAGGCGACCAAAGAGCGCTACCGGACGTACACGATTGCAGCGGATATGATGCTGCTGGATTCGGCCGACGACGACGAGGCATCCGCTCGGCATGCTGACGGTGACCACGATGACCACGATGACCACGATAATGCTGAAGTTGTCGATGATGATGATCACGACAACGACGACGATGATGATGATGATGCCACGTATGTGCATCACAGCAACGACGATAACGCTGGCGTTGGAGAGAAATTGGACGAGAACAAGCCGACTTCGAATGCGGAGACCGTTGAGATTGAGATAGTCGAGGGCAAGAGGCAGCAAGCGACGACGACGTCGACGACGCGACTGACACCGCGTCAGCGACGTCAAGAGGATCGGGTTCGATTCCAGACACAGGTAAGAGATAAAAGATATCCAAGACCCAACACTTCAGGGCCTGAACAAGAACGTTTCAGGACCCTAAAATTGTGGATTAAACAGTTGGAAGTTAGTAATTCATTGACATTTTTTCTTGGATGAATCATTACTATGTTAAATCTGGCTTCAACCATGATCGATAAAAAAAACTATAGATTGATTTTCGTTACTGGTCAAACATTTATTGAGAAGAGCGAATGTTCGTGAGAAGAAGAAAACACTACAATTCAGTAATTGATTGATTTTTTACAGACGATAAATAAGTTAAATTAATTGATTTTAGTTTCAACGTGTTTCCACTATTCGAACAATTGAAAATTTAACTGATTACGATGAAATAAATTCAAACATTGAACTATTTTTATACCAATAAATATTACACGTGGGTCATTAAGTCTCCGGTTTGATACAGAAGGAACAACATTTTTGATGAAAACTTTTCAAATTCTTCTACATAGTATTATTTCAGCCCGATAGCCATAAATCCACGGTCCTGAAGATTAATCCTCTTGAGTCCCGAAATACAGACGTAATTCTACTGGTGTTTTTGTTATGCTATAGAAGGGATTCGTCGCTCTTTGTACACTGTGAGTTGACTTTCGATTTAACTCAGAATTTCAGTAATGGATACATGAAGACTCTGTTGTCACAAAAAACTGCTCAGAAGAATCAACATGCTTTTATTTTGATCGATTGTGCGTTTTAAGCACGATAATAACATTTCTTTTACAATATTTCGAGAGTTCCAAAAATGTCGGACGAAAATGTAGTGGATTTTTTCATGTTTTCGTCGATATGTGTCACATTTTGGCGTCTATTGCGCACATCGTCATCGGTGCCTAAAAGGTCGGTACAGACATATATTTTTGAAAAGTCAAATTTTATATGGCTAGGGCAGAACCCGTAGTACGATTTCTCAAGACATGTGTTGGCTCCAGCGGCACTTATTCCCATCAGAAATCAGTACTGTATCTATTCTCACAATACCTTCTCCTCCTTCGGGTATACGATTTTTATGGCTGGCTCAAAGATAACTATGATCAATAATAACTGTTGTCTTTATCAAAAATGTTGTTCCTTATGTGTCAGACCGGAGACATAATGATCCACGTGTTATCTAGTTTAAACTCCTGATCCATGTATTCAATGAAGCACCCCAAATATGTTCTCTTAAATACTGATATTACCACTTCTATCACCCGCCCGCATCTCCCCCCAGATCATCGAGTCCTTCCACCTCGAATCGCTGAAAAAATCTCCCGAAATCCACACGCCCACATCGCCGGCGCATCTCGGCGACATCACGACCAGCTCGGGTTCGAACAGTCTGGACGACGATGCGGACATGGCATCGATCCGGGCGCTCACCGAACGCTTTCGCTACATCAACGCTACTCCGACGGCGGCCGCCGCTGCTTTGGCGCCGGATCCGGAGCCAGCCGAACCGCAGCTGAACTTTGCATATGGCAGCCCGACGGCGCCGATGCAAACATACACCAACGCCAATCGCAATCTGGACACGATTGTGGCCACCGAGTTCGACAGTCTCGAGTTCAGTGCCGACGAGACGGAGCCCCAGGCAGACCGGCGGGATGACGAAGATGACGCCGAAGATGCGCACGACATCGATCCACCAACGTATCTCGACGACCAGACGTACATCTTGCCAGCAGCCCCGGCAGCGGCCCCGGCTCCGGCGCCCAAACCAAAAATCGTCAAACCCAGCGCCATCGCCGCAATATTCTCCACTGCGCCTCCTGTTGTGGCGGAGAGTGCTCCGGCTGCAGCCGATCCCGCCGCATCCAAGGCCATTCGCGGCAAGAAAAAAGCCGCCTACGTGTCGCCCTACCGCAAAAGCGCCTCAACGTCGCCGCATCCGCGTCCGACGAGTGCACCAGGTAGCCAATCGGCCGTCAAACCGCGACCGGCCGCTGCCATCTCGAAGCTGATGGCCACCGCGAAATCTCCGGCTGGCGGCGGCGGAGGATCAACGACGCAGGTGTCGAAGCTGGTGGCTCGAACGCACGTGCTGCTGAACAAGTCGAAGCTTCAAGCTACGACCAGAGCAGCCCCGACCAAAGAACCGGCATCGCCGCCCCCAAAAATGCCCGAACGCCAGGGCACCTTCGTCAAGGAGGAGCCATCCGAGTTGCCCGCCGGCACCGCTGCCGCTGCCGTGCCCGTCGTCCTCTCCGGCTCGCCCGCCAAGTGCCCATCCAAGTTGCCCGCGAAATCGCTGGCCGACGGTTCTCCGACCAAGACGCCGCAGCCATTCGTCTCGCGACTCCGCAATCCGCTGCAGCGCAGCGCCAGCACAACAGCCACACCAACCATTGCGAAATCGGCCGCCCCCAAGGCCACCGCCGCCACTCAGCTGGCGGAATCGGCGGCAGCGAAACGAAGATCGGCGGTTGGCGGCGGAGGAGGAGGAGGTGGCACGTTCTACCGGTCGCCCAGCACGCCGCACGTTCCGCAGCGCTCCAACAGCAACGCATCGCTGCGCTCCAATGGCGGCGGTGGCGGAAGCTCGGCGAACGTGGCCTCTGCGGCGGTGGCCGGCTATCGGAACTCGCAGCCGCCGTCGCGCAGCAACTCGAATCTCAGCAGCAGGCCGTTGGCCGCAGTGACGAGTCGCATTGCGGGCATTTGGCGGAAGCCAGCCGTGGAGAGTGGGGGCATCGGAAAAGTGGCCACGACGACGAAGGTGGCCGCTACGGGCAAAGCGCCGCCATCGGCGCCGGGTGCATTGATTCGCAGCTCGACGTTTGACAATACGCCCACGGAGGCCTTGGCGGCCGAAGTGGCGGCAGCGAGGACAACGAAGGTGGTCACCTCAGAGCGGGGTTCGATGCTGGTGCCGTTGCGCAGGCGTCCGAATGGTGTGGTGGTGCCGCCGACGGCCAGCGGTGTCAAAGATCCTGCGGACAAGAAGCGACTGTCGCGATTGGGTACGTTCATCAATGTGGAGGAAATAGTGCAATAAGCGGAGGATGTGGGGCGAATTGCTTGTTGAATGTTCCAAGGATTCGCAGATGATCTGGCGTTTCGGTAATGGACAACTAGATAGGCACTTATTTAGTCATGCATTGCGCTTGGTTTGAATATTATGTTGTGTTCAATTAATGCTACAGACACACTCATTCAAAAACACTCATTCAATATTAGTATGATATTCAATGTTCAATATGCTTATTCTTCCATATCTATGGGTACAAATTTAAAAAATAAAATGCATTAATATTATTTATAACAGCGCAAATAATCAAATTTGTCCCATGTTATCGCAAACGTTGTTGTCTTTATCCGAGATTGATATACTTTTGATTTATTTACTTATTTTATTTATTTTTTCCCCCATTCGATCCACAGTTGAACACCATTACACAATGATGTCACCGACTCCCAGACTGTACTGAATGTGTACGAGGTACGCACACTACCACGATCACCGTATATAATATTTATGAACCGAAGTTTCATATCCGAATGTATCATATGATTTTAGTGTAGATTCGCAAACAATTTGTTCGGCCAACCCATCGTATTTTCACCGTATTCCGTTTGTATCATTCTTGTGTTGTCCCACTAAATAGCCATTCGACCATTTTACCAATATGCCCAAAAACCCGTTCCGTAATTACACGAATCGTATCGTTTATAATTTTTGTGAGTCGCAGTCCTGTGCCGTTTTCACAGCCGTCAAATACTCTCGCTCAGCTCACACGAGTGAGCCGAGCGACGCGTATTTGTACAATGTATTTGTCCACCATATCTTCAGTTTACTCAATCCTTGTTTCTTCCTCCTTTTTTTTAAATACACGCATCGATATATTTTTCACTAGGTCCATTTAATAGCGATTAAGTGTCGATTTTATTAGTTTCCAATCGATCAATTGTATTTAAGTCTAAATTATCGCTATGTTAACCATCACACACCAAAAATGCATCAACGGCCAAAACACAATATACACACAATACACAATGCATCGCATCGCAAACCAATGTCACAAATACAAACAACCAACTCAAAACACCCACACATTCAACATCACAACGAAGCCAACAAAGTTTACACACAAATCTACTTTTATTCTAATTTTATCTACACTATTCTATGAAACCAAATCTACATACACACACACTCGAATCATGTCTAGTCGCGAACACTCAACCACACACACACACTCATCGGAGAGCAGCAACCCTAGGTTGTAATTGTACCACACACATACACAGTTACAAATGATGATATTAAATATTCTATACACATATTTCAAAGCAATTCTAAATTGCGAGTCTTTCGAATTTAGTCTAGCCTAGATACAATCAAATTATCACATGCAAAATTGCTATTACAATGTAATGTCGCACTTGCGGATCTGAATACACAATCCAATTATAACCAAATGTAAAACGATATCCGCGATTTGTCAGGTGTACAAATGATAACTTTTAGTCAGTCTGCGTGTGTCTTGACTCTTCGATAAAAGCCAAAAAACACGAGTGGTGTGTGCTTGTGACGTCTGTCTGTAGCAGCTAGGAGCAAATTGGTTTTACATATTCGCTTTCCACTTTAAACACACACTCACCGTCACAAAGTATCAAACTAGTATCGAAACATAGGATTTGTATGCGCAAACACAGAACATTGTAACTGGAAAACATATATCCAATAGGCTTGATTTACCCAGAAATATAATCGATCCTCAAAATACCAGAATCAACGTGCGTGTTATCTCAGCAATCTTGATTAATTTTATTCCAGATAAAAAGTACGCACCTGAGCACCTGAACTAATCGATTTTCAGTAGCAGCGTCATCGCAAATTCGATCAGCATATTAACTAATATGCGATCGTCAAACAATTAGCTGCAACGGAGCGCACTTACGCGTTAATTGGTCCGGGGGCCCGAACGGTCGCGGTGGGCTGATTTATTTGCATGAGCGTTTTGGCTCGTGCGACAGAGTGCACACAACAACCCAACGACGTGTGGGTAAATTGAGAGTCCCATTCATGCGAGCAAAATACGCACGACGTATGTGCCGGACTCTATCGACGACGCGTGCACAAAATTGCAATTACCAGCGCACACACACACACACCTGTTTTCCGAGCGCAGCGCAGTGTTCTACTCGACGCTTGACCGCAGCATAACGAACTGCTCGCACATGTGCGCAGCATACCAGCAGTGTAAGCTTCTAACTAGAATTTCGTTCACCAGTCTCTACTTCATTCGGCTTAGGTAGACATGTTATAGATCATTGAAAAGGTCAGACATTGAACTTCAACATACAACCAATTAAACCACACTTTTTTAGATTAGTTAGTTAAGATTAGTAGCAATCACAATGCGATGTTGATTATGACGATGTTCATACTTGAACAATTCAAAAGAAAACAACTGGGTGCGAAAAGATGCATTTTGCTACGGATAGAATAATGGATATGTCACGATTATACTAAATGCAGAAAATCATGGATATCGCCTAGACATTCAAAAATGTCGATTGCCAAAGTGACCACTAATAGTGTATTTGTGGTGGGATCAACAGAAAATATTCCACTACTTGAACCGGTTAACCGGGTAACAGTCAATTTTCTTATCACTTTTTGATGAAAAGTTGGCTCGAAATCACAAGCAAATCATGATTTTTGGAACAATTTCCAATCGCATTTCTCAACCATCAATAAAACATCAATTTTATCAAACATTTCATCGAAAACGAAAAAAAAATGCTCGAAACAACAAAAAACACTAGTTTCAAGCAACATGTTCTTGCGCATTTTTCGTGCGCATTCAGACGAAGTGGTCAATAAAACGACTCCTCAGCAGGGGCATCTATTTTCGCCTCTGTAATCATCTGACCTGACGCTTTCTGATTAACATTCATTATCATCAATTGGAAACTTACTTTCAGACTCAGACCTATTCGAAACATTCGCGATAGTCCAAAAATAGGTTGATGGAAGGATTTCATCGCTGGAGGGGAAGGACTTTTGGGT
>JANTBZ010077688.1:0-19988 GCA_024741255.1 Exechia fusca | reverse complement strand
CAAAAATATAGCCAGATAAATGGACTATCGATTGCATTTTACCATTTCGAAATTGATTCAAAATCACAGACGTGGGACTTTGTAGGCAAAACTTGCCCCATCTTACCCTACATATAATTTCAGCCGCATTTCATCATGCCTGCGTCGATCGACTGAATAGTATCAGCATCGCTAACCCAGCACAAACTCCCGACACAAATCCCCGCACTCTACAAAAATCATCTCCATTTATTATTCCTCATCACTACCTGAACCCCTGCCCGAACGGACTCTGCGCATTCACCGGCATATAATACACCCCATTCGCCGTCCTCGCCACCGGCTCGCCGCCCATCGGCTGGCTCGCCGCACCCGCCGTCGGCGTGCACTGGCGCTGCTGCACCTGCGCCCATCCGCCCGAGCACCGCGTCCCATAGAACGCCCTCGGATTGCGCACCGACTCCACAAAGAACTCCACCGCCCGCTCATGGCTACACGATCCGGTCAGATCCGGAGCGCAGCCCGGCTGCACTCGACCGAACGTCGGATAGAACGTCGCCCTGCCAATCGGCTGATCGAAGCCCAGCAGTCCGACGTTCGTCTGGATGCTCTCCACATAATCGGCATCGGTGGCCGCCACTCGGGTGCCCGGCTCCTCCCAGCGGAACAGCGGCAGCGCCGGATCCAGTGCGATCAGCGTATGAATGCGGCCGCCGCGCACCAGCTTGCCGGCGAAGCCGGCCACATGGGCGCCCAAACTGTGGCCGATCAGCGTGATCGAGGGCCACGCGATGCGCGTCTCCCGCTGCACGAACTCGATGAACAGCGCCACATGGCGACCGACCTCGGCGACGCGGTTCCGGGACGTCACGTACGCCGAATTGGCGCCCGCGCCCCAATCGACGACGAACACGTTGAACTCGCCGCGCGCAAAGTACGCCTGGCGCACGACCACGTTGATGTTGGCGTCGCCGTGGCCGCGCCAGCCGTGCATGACGATGCGCGTCGGGTGGGCGGCATTGAACTGGGAGGCGCGCAGCTGGGCGACGCTGTTCACCTGGATGCGCTGGCCGGCGTTCGGATTGCGGCGCGTGTACAGCTGGATGTGCACGTCCTGGTAGGGATTGAAGCGAGAGGCGGGGGCGTCGGACGAGGCGTCGGCGGCAGCCACGGCGGCTGCGACGGCGTCCGGGCTGAGGTCGAGCAGGTTCAGGTGGCCCGCTTCGTCGGCGACCAGGTGCCAGTCTTGGGCGGCGGCGGCGGCGGCGGCGGTGGCGGCATCGTTGGGACGGATGGGATCGGCGAGGACTGAAGGAAGATTTTCATTGATTTGAAGATTTGGTGCGATACATAGGGTGGGAAATCGTTAGGACTAGGTAACAGCCGTTATTCCCAGCCTTCTGCCTAATCTTTACTGAAGTGCTTCGAACTCATAATTGTTTTCAAGTTACAACATGAAAATATCTGTGGAGAGATTGCAAAGAGAATTGCTGCTATACTTCGACATGTTCCGATTTATGTGTGAGTGAAATGAATGAATAATTGTAGTTTCTGCGGCGATAACTCCGAATGAATGCTACAGCCTATTAAAAAGATGTTTTACTTTTTAGAATACTTTTCCTGAATACTTCAATTGATCGCATTGAAAAAAAAACAATTTCAATCGTCGATACCCGTCTTTATAGGGAATGGAAAAGTTTAGTTCAAACAATTGGCATATGCCATTCAGGCTATTACGAGGCTTATAAAGCATTTGTGAGTACGATGTTCTTGCACAGTTTTGTGGGTGTGTGTTACGACAAACTTCCATTTACACCAATAATGCCGTGAATGGGTATATTCAATGGATGCGCGGGATTCTCCCAAATCATCTGATTTAATTACGGTTCAAGTCAATTGATTGTATTCAAGAATAACAAACCGCACAGATAACGATTATTTGGAATTACCAGAATGGACATAACACCGAACTCACCGAGTATAAACATCGACCGCAGCCCAATGCAAATTTAAATAGTCTCTGGCCGAGTTGATTTTCACAACATTTATTCAACGCTGCCAACAAAATGCGTGCGGTTTATTTGGCGGCCCTTTCGATATGTTGGCTGGACAATCATATTGTAAAGTCAATTACATTGGGCAAACCGACTAGAGTTAACGAGTATCCGTGGATGGCAATGCTGATGGTTACTTCAGATGATAGGAAGGAATCGATCTGTGGCGGTTCGCTGATTACCGAACGATTCGTCCTGTCTGCTGCACAATGTTTTATGGGGCGATGGAAACCGTATGTAATAAAGTCAACCAAAATAATTAGATTACATGAACTTCAGTAATTTGTTTAACTATTGATTTGTTTTCTTCCAACAGTGATCTCGTTCGTTTAGGAGAACATGATTTGGACCACAATCCCGACTGTCCCAGCTGTCCCGTCGTTCAGAATTTCGAAATCGATTCCACAATGGTTTTCAGTCATCCTCAATTTAAAAGCCCTGCATTGAACGATGATATTGCGTTAGTTCGTTTGCCTCGAATTGCTGTTTTGTCACCCGGTAACATACGAAAATCATTCGAGTACATTTTTGTTTGTGATTCCTTCAATATTTCTTTCAGATAATGTATGGCCCATCGAACTGCCCATGACTGAATCGCGGCAGCGAATTGAAATCAACAATTTCATATTTGCCGGTTGGGGTAAAACTGTATATTCGAAACCGTCTAGGAAACTTTTGCAAATGGAAATGCCCTACATGCCGGATGCCGACTGCGAGCAAACGATGAACAGTGCAATGAAAATTATTTCTACTCAAATTTGTGCTGGTGGTCGGACAGGTGAAGACACGTGTGCGGGAGACGCTGGCGGTCCATTGTTCGCTAACGTAACTGAGGGCGATAAAGATGCGTATGTGTTGTTTGGCGTGAACTCGTTTGGTCTTTTTAGTTGTTCTCGTGACAACAATACGCCGTCGGTATTCACGCGGGTTGCTTCTTACATCGTTTGGATTGAGGAAACGATCGGAAAGTCAGAGTTATTGCACGTTCTTTCTTCAGCATAAGTTTAAAATGAATAAAATGGATAAATATTGAAAATACTACACCGTTTAATAATCTTTTTAGTAGAACCTGTAGTTCGTACGCGAACCTTTTTTCATCTCATCTGGTAATTTGTTATTCTTCGAGCGATTTCAGAAATGGCTTTAATTATGCAATTCATTAATCTTCGATTTAAATTATCTTGGCTAGCTTTATCACCGAATGGTTTTATGCCCTACTTCGAGAAGAATTATTTACATTTGTTTTCGAAGTTGCGCGAGGGATCCGATTAATGCCTTATTGACCATTATATCAGAAACTTAAACATTCAATATGTGAATGAATCTCTTAGATTGCATATGAAGAGTGCCTATCTTGTTGCTAAGCTAATTTAGACTAGTAGAAACGAAAATTGCGACACAATAACAAATCCTCAATGTATTTTTTAACCTCTTCACATGTTCAATATTTGAGAGCGAATATATCAATCACATGTGGGTTTTTTCAACACGTACCGCCAATTACGCCCAACACCACCAGCAACAAAGACAGCACAGTCGGCACTTTCGACGACGGCATTTCGCGAACTGATCACACAACAGCACTCGGCACTCGACGCACCTTTTTATATGTCGGGCGCGAGAGAAGAAATTGCCCGGAAAGGTGCGCGGGTGAGACTATCTTGACTCGCCGGTTGGCCGTTCTTGACGTGTGAGCGCTCTTGATAATAATCCATCTAATCGCCAGCTCGACCACTGAAGGAATTGATAAAACTGGCGAAAAAAAGTACCGTCTGTTGTGCGCTTATGTGCGTCGTATCATGCCACCCAATTCGAGTGCACTTTGACTTTCTCTACCTCCAGAGAACGACATAACAAAAAGCGTGTGATGAGATAAGTCGCCTGTGGCTGATGTGGATTGACGTGGACGTGTGATTCGCACGGACACTCGCTAATGGTCTGTTTGGGTGGCTGGCTGGCTGGCTAGATAGGAGGCCGATCGCTATATCAGTCGAGCAACATACGCTGTACATAATGTATCTCTGATGGTCTTATGCTGATATCGAACGTCTAGACAAACGACAAACTGCTAACATGCGTTTTCTAATTTAAGCTCGTGTTACCTAAACTTTAAATAATGGTTATCTTTTCGAATGAAATATCTACACGCGTAGCAAGTACAAACTAACATAGTCATAATAATGGTTATCTTTCGAAAGAAATATCTACACGTTTTAATTCGCACAGTAAGCACTCGATCGAAGTACATAAGTACAAGTACAAACTATAGCCAAGTCATTCAACGACCGCTTATTTTTATAAGCGAAACACGTGAACGACCATCCGAACACTTGAGTCGACGAAGAGATAACTCCGCCTCGAATCCCCGTCGGCCAACATAGCAACAATAGGTGTCACGTTTCGTTCACGTTCGACAAATATCACGCATGTTAGACACGTGATGTCGCGTGTTGAATGGCATCGGTATAGTGATAAAAGGAACCCGCAATTTTGGGACATAAAAATTGCTTCAATTATAAAATATTTCAACGGCGAGATAGAGGATAATATAATTCAAGGCGAGAGGATTCGAATGAATTGGTCTACTGCTGAGACCAATTCAATAGACAAGCTTTCGAACGTTCCAGGCAGCTTTTCAGAACATCTAGAATAGCGAACTACTGAAATGTACGATATGCGAATCCAACATGAAGCCAACATGGCTATATTGTATCTGTCTATTTCATATCGATCTGTCCTTGTTTGACGAAGCGGATTATAAATTTGAGGTGCTAAGTTCGAATTACGGAATGACATATTAAAACATAAAACTTCGCTACTCTCTGTATCATTACGTCGAACGTTGAATATAGCCAATGGATATGTCGATTCAATTAATGATGAAACGGAGCATACAAGATTTGATCACTATTTTCACTGCTGCAATCCAGTTGCAACTGGTAAATTCAGAATTATCATTTTATAATCATATCTATAGCGTTAATCGTTTGTTTCGCACACCCTTTTTATTTTGTCAATCGCATTACGATCGTATCGCCGTTTCTTGCACGTATTGTCCATGTCCATGCATCCGTTGCCCTCGTGTGCGACGATAGGCTTATCTTATCAATTCCGGGGGCCGCTACTGAGCCTAGCCGAATATACCAACCACCAAACACACCGTATCTACTCGCATACATATGTACGAATGCGTTTGAACATTACGTCGTCGTGTCCAGCACCTTTCTTTCTTTTTACCCTGGTGATATCTGCCAGCACGTTCTTGCGCCACAAATCTTGAGAAAAGCTCGCGATTAGGCGTTGGAATGCGCAACAACCCATCACAATCCGCATTCACATGATTTATGATTTGAATGCGGGAATACCCATATCTTGATAATTTGCGCATTATTTTTGTGGTTTGCATTTTTCTACATATGCCATCAATCATTATACTGTCAGAGAAATGTCCATAGATAATGCCTTATACGCATACAATTTGTAAGTTGCATATTGAGCCTTGTCGAAAATGTTTGCGGTACTGGCTAATGAGGAACATTCTGCTCACATGTTCAATTGAGTATAAGATTGTATGCAAACTGATTGGGACCTATGTTTTAATGCCATTATGTTGACAGATACCTAAGCATATTGTAGGCCATTTTTGATCAATTTACATCAATCAGAACGATCGCTGGATTGCAACGTTTTACTCTAATAGAGCCACCATCATCCATCGCTACCAACAAATTAATTGAGAGTTTTACGCTCATCTCGCGCATTTCATGTTCAAGCTTGTATATATTGATTCAAAAAATCGTATAACTCCATGTTCCTCTATATAATAGAAATACACTATGCGTGGTTATGTACACAGTTCATATAATATCAGTTCCAGTTCCATCTCCGGTCTGGCGGATCCGTCTGCGCGTTGGCATTGTACGCTCAACTCTTTAACGCCATCCCTGCGCCCACGGCGAACGCGCGTTCACGTCCAAAAAGTACACGCCATTCGCCGCACGCGTCACCGGCTCGCCGCCCATCAGCGCGTTCGCGCCGCTCGGCGGACAGTTGCGCGCCTGGATCGCTGCCCAGCCGGAGCAGCGCGTCGCCCAGAACCCGTTGTTCGCCGCGATCGACTGCGCAAAGAACTCCCAGGCGCGCGAGTGCGAGCACATGCCGGCCGGATCGATGCCGCAGCCGGGCATCGAGCGACCCCAGCTCGGGTAGAACGACGCATCGCCGATGGGCTGATCGAAGCCCAGCCGGCCGATATCGGTGTGGATCACCTCCACGTAGTGCGCATCGGTGTAGTGGACACGGCCGCCGGGCGTGTTCACGTTGAACAGCGGGAAGGCGGGATCGAGAGCGACGACGTTCTGGATGCGGCCGCGCGTCACGCGCTTGCCGGCAATGCCGGCGGTGTGGGCGCCCAGGCTGTGGCCGACGACGGTGATGGCGGAGAAGGCGACGCCGTTCTGGTGCAGGAAGTCAATGTACTGGGCGGTAAAGTGGCCGACATCGTTGATGCGATTGCGGGCGGCCGCATAGTTGGCGGTGTTGGCGCCCGCGCCCCAATCGACGATGAACACGTTGAAGTTGCCGCGATCCAGGTAGGCGTTGCGCAGCAGATTGTTGACGCCCGAGTTGCCGTCGTTGTTCCAGCCGTGGATGATGAAGCGCGTCTGGTGGGCGGCATTGAAGGGGGTGCTGCGCAGCTGGGCGGCGTTGTTCAGCTGCATGGGAATCGGGTTGTTGCGGTTGGAGCGCGTGACCAGCAGGATGCGGACCGCTTGCCAGGCATTGAAACGGGGCTCTGGCGGCTGGTGGTTGATGTCGACCATGTGCAGGTGGCCGTCGCCGTCGGGAATGAGCTGCCAGTCCTCGGGCAGGTCGTCGAGGGCGGCTGCGGCCTCGACGTCGACGTCGACGTCCGAGGGCACCGGATTGGCCAGAGCTGTGGCGGAGGAGGAGGAGGAGGAGATGATGGATTGGATTAGATTGAAGTCATTGAAAATCCTTCTTTTTCCTTGGATCATCGTGCGAAAAAAAACACGAAAATTTGTTATGTTCAACTCACCGGCCGCGATGAGCAGAGTGAACACGATAAACGACTTCATGGCGCTTTCGGAATGGAGACCGTTCGGGTATCGTTTCGCTGGTGATACTACTCTGCCGAGTGGTCGGCCGGTCGTTTATATAGCGATCGGTCGGTCGGCCGGTCGGTCAGCGAGTGAATCCAGCAACTACATACATATTTGGGCCACAATCTTATCGCCCGCCGGTGTGTCCGCACGTCAGCCGATTGGGATTCGCGCGTTGATACGACGGGCAAGGCGCAAGCAGGTGAGTTAAGCTTCGCCTAGACCACCCAACATACACCCGCATCACACTCCCAAGTGGAAGAGCACACAAATAAGCGAGTAAGAGCTACTAGGCAATTGTTTGTGGCTGTTATCGCGTAGGTCGTGTGAGTACCATATCGTGCGCATGGCATGTGAGGAATCTTGAGTTATGTCAGTGTCGAGTGGGCCCGAATCGGTTGGCGAGCTCGTTGGTATATGTGTGACGATATAATTAATCGAAGATGAAGGCGAACTGTTGATTTTTAATGGGTGCTTATCGTTCTTCGTGGGTCGAATGTTGAATATAATCGTCCTCGAGAATGTAGATTTCTGGTTTGCTGGTTCTTTTGTTCGATACAACTGTTTCAATAGGTTGACCATTGAATCATGAAGACGGTTTGAAAAACATGTTTTAATTTTAAACGAACCTAAATAGAATACAATAGATTTCAAATAAATCGTTAATCGACACTAATCGTAGTGCTACTTCATTCGTCGGGTGAATAACTCTTTTTCTCTTAATATATTATACTAAATCGCTCCATCTTACCTCAATTTGTGGTTTATCAATCCGAAAATTCCCCTTTTCTCAAACATCATCCTGACTACAATGGCATGATTTCATCGAACCATATGATAACAGTAACGTGGTGCGATGGTTTTACCATTTCTCGCTGTTCCCTGATTTGGCGAAAATAGAGGGTGTGTGTTTTTGGTATGGAGATTGTATACGTGGCTTACGTGCTTTGGCTGGCGAGATTATTGTGACGTGATATTTGTTTCGCACTCGACAAGCTTAGTCGTGGTTGTTTACATTGATTAGAAGTGATTGATAACGGCGGGAAGGTTGTCGGCTGATTTACACGACGGGGTGTACTCAACGAGCGTTCGTGTTCGACAGGTGCGACAACGGCGATATGGAATCGCGTGTTTTTTTTGTCGTTAGTAACCATCATAGCTGTCAAGTGGCAGGCCACTCGAATTGAAGCGACCGCGGCACTGACGCTAAGATAAAGAGGCACCTATATTTGTTTGTGTTGAATAGGCCTACAGCAGCAGTTGATGCTTCGAAGAAAATTACAGTTTTATTCAACAGTTTTCCGGTTCTTATCGAATACATAATGACCATCCGGTGGTATGTGGTTCTCCGAAAAACGCAACCTCAACCTGCTACTTTGGACACTTGATAATAATAATAATCTATTTATTTGAAGTGTTGTTCGAGAGTCGAGAGCTCACATCTTGTCTCATGGGTGGGGTAAAAAGTAACCTCCTTGGGCATGAAGAACAGGTATTTCATTTTAATTGCTTGTTATTCAATGAATGGTTAAATGTTAGGACACTTATTTCAGCTATTTTCCATCTTTTTGATCACGTCCGAAAGTCAATTTCTGGAAAATCCTAATATTCATCCGTGGCGTCGATCTTCTTCTGATCTCACACGCGTCGTGCGTACTAATAGTTTTATTGATGAGCTATCTTTTGAGGTTTAGATGATAGTCAGAGGGAGCCGAATCGGGAGAATTAGGTGAATGGATGCCCTAAATCGCTTACGTTGATTTTGTCCTTCGTATTCAACATTAACAAAGTATAATGATCTATTTTCATTCAATCCGGTTTTAAGGCAATTTATAAAGAATAATCCTCTTGGGACCCGAAATATGTACAGACATAATCCTACTGTTTTAAATTGTATAGCAATGTTCGTCGCTCTCTGTCCACTGAGATGACATTCTGAACTGAACTCCAGAGTGTAGAAATGGAAACATAATTTATATATATTGTCACGAATGTATCAACAAATTTAGCCTAATCGCGTTTGGTCAGTCCTAAACAATTTCATTTGGTTCAATTGTGTGTTTTGCGGCTGTCATTGCGCCAAAAGCTTTCTCATGTCCAAATAATTAAGCACGATACGTCAAAATATGTTTTTCGATATCTTAGATAGGGTACGAACAAGGTCTAGTATCCGCGTTTTTTGTCTTCCGAAAATATTTAGTTGATTTATTCATATTTTCGTCGATAATTGTCGTCTTCGGTACCAAAATGAGCGGTACAAAATTATAAATCAAAATTGTGACTTTTTTTCGACTGCGGCAGTACCCGCATAACAATATTGTGAGACATGTTTAGGCTCCAGCGGCACTTCTACCCATCAGAAAACAATGCTTTATATAAACTAGAAATATGTACCTTGCACTTCATATGTCTGGATATGTCGATCCGCGTGTTACAATAAATTCAATTACTGACAAAATAATGACAGTTCGGTGATAAGATTATTTATGGCTGGCTAAAAATTGATCATATTTATTTTTTAATACTACATTTTGTCTTCATCAGAAATATTGTTCCTTTATAGATAGTCTCCATGTAGTATTAAGATTCGTGCGTGCGACGACTTACCTGATACCAGTAGCCACTTTGACAGCATGATAGCATATTTTCGCAGCACTTGTGATTGTCGATCATTTGCTCGAAATGGTTGACGGTCATGTTCTTGAACGTGGCCTGATCTTTGAGCGAATTGGCGACCGTCGTCCAGGGCTCCTCGTAAATGATTGAGAACTTTTTCCAGCCATAGTACGTGAGCAGCGAGATGACCGACTTGGTGACCTGCGTTCGGACGTTGAAGAGAGTAGAGTAAAAAAAAGTAAATCAATTGTCGTAGTCGGTGTACTTCTCATCATATTTCCACATCGGCGCGAACGTCAAGTTCGGTGTCGCGCTGACACGCAGCATAACATACACACACACCTCAAACAGCGTGTGAACATGCGCGCGCGCACGTTTTGTGTGCTATATCACTAATTTGGCTTATCGCTTGAAGAACGTCGCAAGAGGCGCAACTCTCGACGACTTGCGTCGGCATATACTATAGTGCACACAACCGTGCGCGCCCATCATTAGGGAATATCAACATATCTATATATATTTGTAAAACATCTACAGCTTTGCGATAATCATTAACGCGCTGCCCAAAAATGCCGAAAAAGGCGAAAAAAGGAACCGCAAAGTGAGCACCTGAAATTCACTCGATGGATGCATGCTACGCCATTGCAGCATTACGCCCGTTCGCAACACACTGATTAATTCGACCCATGCACATTCGCACACAGGACGGCAGCCGCCGCAAAGGAGGCCGAACGGATCGAGAGAGAGGCGCAGGCCGAGCGACGAAAAGAGTGGCAGACATTTTTGGAGATAATGCGAAAATTCTACGCGTTCGCATTGGTTATGCTGCAGGATACATTCAAAATTCTAGATAGTAAGTTAAAGCGATATATTGACCAAGAGATATCCAGATTCCAATTGCGATGGATTTTTCGCAGGTACAACAAAAGACATTAATCGCATAACTATGACGAATGAACGCCTGGAACAGGTGAGTTATCCATGTTTTCGATATATTCGGACGAAAATTGTGCAGCATTCTTGCGAACTAGACCGCGACACAAGCTGTTTGTCCGCCGAATTGCATAATCCTACAGCGTTCACACGAAACCGATTATGTCGAAATGACTGCACTGATACTATACTACTACTTACTACTTACCCTACGTCATAATTGTACATACATCTACACAGATTGTAATGATGCAGTTTCATTTAATGAACATCATTCTATAGCATGCACACAAATCATTCAAGAAAAGTAAACTGTGGCCAAGCACGTAAGAAAGAAAACATGGAAACATGATAAACCCATAAGCCTAATAAAACTAAATAATGAAAAGGATTTGTGCACCATTTTATTCCATTCATTCGAGTGTATTCGATTGCTAAGCAACATAACGATAAAAATATTCATATTTTCGCCCATCATGATCATAATCTACATCATATGTATTTGATATACGAAGCATTTTACAGGTTATTAAAATGTTGATAGTCACCATTATAACAACACGAAAAATTTCACTCAAACAGGCAGCCTTTTACTAGAACTAGAGCAGCGCTCAACTTCACTGACCGTCAAGCCACCATTTGTCTGCGCGCACATGGACAGAGTGAACGATTTTTTTTTCAATCTGCGCTTTGAGAACTAATTGTGTATGTGCATAGTAATTTGTCTATTCTCAATACACAGTTATTTTTGTTTTGACGACGCGTTCGATAAAATTGAGGTGTCGTTTGTGTGGGTGTCTCTGCGGATGCATGGGTAAACTCGATTAATGCACGATTTCCAAGGTGTATATGTACTGTTCTGACATTTCGGTTGTATTTGCGCTCGCTTCGTCGGTCTGCCGCCACAGTGGACGCGCTACGCGGAATGCTACAACACGCCGTACGGCCAGCGGCCGACCGAGCTGCGCGACTACCTGTACCGGTGGCAGCAGCAGATCAAAACCAACCAGGCGGACAAGGTCGATTGGCTGCTGTTCGTCGAGGAGCGCAGTCTGCTCAACCAGTCGCCGTATCGCGTGGACAAGTCGCGCAAATGTCTGAAGCGCCAGCAGCCGAACAAATCGCACCCGTTGCGCCGCAAGCTGGAGGAGACGTTGCTGGTGCTGGCGGAGATTGACGAGGTGCTGAGACGTCCACAGCACTATCGGCTGTCCAAGGATATGGTGGTCGATGTGACCAACATCCGGTTGGATTTGCAGGAGCAATTCTGGCATGCTCTGGATTATTTCACGTATGTGGTGACCGGAAATATCGATCGGGACATGATGTGGGTATTGCTTTTTATTTTTGCATAGTATCGATATCACGCTATTATTCAAATACGATTTGAGTTCTTCCTTCTCCTGTTAGTCTGCTGGACGAGTGTCAAGCGCAGTACATGTTTAAAAGCGATGTACTGTCGATGGGTATGTACACGTGCCGTGCGGTGCCGTTGCCGCCATTCGACCCGTTCGATCAGTAAGTGCGACGACGACGATACCATGCTAATACGATACACTACCCCCCCCATGTTGCGCGTATCGTTCGTTCTTGCAGTTCCAGACTGACGCTGGAGTTTGACGCGCTCAAAGTAAGCGTTGCTTGTCCGCGCCAGATGAGTTTCGACGGCTCTACACTGCGAGTTTTCCATTTTGGATACGACCATTTCAGTCCGTATGCGCCCAGCCAGACGATTGACATTGTCGATGCGGAGCACTTCAAACGGAGTAAACTATTTGTTTTGCTTCTAGACGGTATCACATTATATTAACGTGTCCATTGTGCGTTGCCTCCCACGTCCCAGATCTACTGGAATCGATTCGTCGTGAGAACGACATGCGAGATGAATTGGAACGGAATGAGCTAGCCGCAATGCGGGTGAGGCGCGCCGAATACGAAGTAAAACTGGCCGAACAACTGGCTGCCGAGGAGAACAAGGGGAAGGGGAAAAAGAACAAGGGTGAGGAGAAGGGGGCAAAGGGTGGCAAAGGCAAGAAGGGCAAAAAGGGCAAGGCCAAAAAGGAGCCTCCGCTTGTTGAGCAACCGATCGTTCACGAAGGCATGTTACTCGACATGTCGAAAGAGTTCGATGAACTTGAGCGAAGCCAGCACGAGGCGCGAATTAAGTCGATGCAACCGGACGAAGCGTTGAAATTGGAGCCGGGCGAATTGAATCTGCGCGAATACTGCATGCTATACGGAACGTATGCCATCCACTATCTGGAACGGCCGGAGCAGAGTAAAAAGTTCGAGAATCAGCTGTTCCAGCGCACGTTCGAAACGCCCGACGAGCTCAAGTACCGCCCGTACGCGTCACCCTACCAGGAGGCCGCGCCGCTGCCGTCGCAAGCCTCGATGGACACGATTGCGTGGGCGGCCGCCAACGAGGAGTACGAACAGCGCGTCCAGTTGCAAAAGGAACAGTATGACGGCCTGATCGAGATCACCATGACGCTGCCGCCCCATGTGAGGTGGTGGACGCAGCCGCGAGTGGTGCGCTGGCAGCGCTGGGAGGACAGCGCCGAATTCCAAGCGCTCAGTCCCGCCATGCAAGACTACAATGTGAACTACGAGCACATCATGCAAGAGAAGGTGGACAGGCTGTTCAGCCACATTCCTCCGCATCGCCATCGGCAGACCGAAATTGTGCCCGACTTCGATTTGGCCAATCGTGGGGAGCCGGTCGAAACGAAGTTGTACTATCTGATGACCAATCACATTGTGCCGCGTCTCTCCCAGTCCTATCAGTTCGAGGCGGAGGTGCACGAGGCCAAGCAGAAGATGGCGGCTAATTTGCGGGCACTCGAGCACAAGCGACTGGAGCAGATGGAGGACAGATTGATGCGTCAACGCGAGGCGGTATTGGAGGCAGCACGGTTGGCAGAGCAGAAGGTGATCGAGGAGCGGCTGGCTGCAGAACGAGCCATTTTGGAAGCAGAGCAGGCGGCCGAAGAGGAGCTACGGGCTGCGGAAGAAGCGGAACGGCGCGCACTGGAGGGTCCGGGGGAGGACGAGAATGTTGAGGTTGCTGAGGCTGATGCAAATGAGGAACAGGCAGCCGACAACGAATCGGAGCCGACTGCAGCGGACGAAGAATCGGAAAAGGAAGAGTCCGAGCCCGAAGTAGAGGGGCCAGCTGTCGATGACAATGTCGATGAAGCCGAAGATTCGGATGAGGCTGACATTCCGATAGCAACTATAACCGAGCATTCGGTTCCTGCACGCGAGCTCTTTCCAGTTCACACCAAGCCGGCACCGCTCGAAATATTGCCCGGAACTATTCGACCTATAGGCGAGTTCGACCCGAAACTGCTGAGTACATTGATAAACGAGATCGAAGAGTTCAATGAGAGCGAGAAACCCGTATTCGATATGGAAAGAAGAGCCGGCCAACTGGACGATCTGTCGTCGGGTGAAGAGGAAGTCGAGGAGAAAGAAGAAGTTGAAGAAGTAGCGCGTACCAGTATTGTAGGTCGATCTAAGTCGCGGCATTCGCGTGCTGTTTCTACTATGCGTACTAGCATGGCACAACCTCGTCTCAGCGTCACCGAAGTAAGCGAGCTGCCCAACTCGGATCCGCTGGGCGGGAATATTGTCTTCACGCCATTTGAACTTGTGGAGCCGCAGGACGATGAGAAGGAATTGTATCTTGTTCCGCACAATCGGGGCAAGTGGACTAGCGCAGGCATACATGTGGAGAGTTGGGATGCGACGAATCGCATAATCAAATTTCGGACAACACATCTGGGTGAGTATGAACATTTTTCGAAATTCAATGACTCAAACTCATCAGTCCAATGCATTATTTGACCCCAGTTCCTCTATATTATGTACACATAACCGTCGTGTGTTAATAACATGCTCGCAACGCTCGCAATAAATTGCGACCAACTCATTTCGCCTGCCCGGCCTGTGCCTTCGTCGGTACGGATATATTATATTGTGTTATCTCGTTCCTCACTTCAACAATCCACCACCACCCGAGGTTGGGCCCTGGGCGGGCGAATTTCGCGCACATACTCGAATATCGGCTGCGATGTTGTGTATTGATTGGATATTCGTGTGCATTTACAACGTTCAGTCGCGTTTTGGTGCTGTTCTCTGTACACTCTGCATGTGCGAGTGTGTATAGATTTAATCTCGCATCTAAATGCAGTGACGTCAATCACACCCTTCAGCTGGTCTGCTGGTCGGGCCTGCGCGTTCACGTTAATCCGCACCGCATTGATGTTTGATAACAACGACCACGCGTTCACATGAGCGCGGTAGCGGCAAATTAAGTACGCACAGCGCAGTGTGTGTGTGGCAGTGAAACCCAATACACGACCTCCACCACCACCCACAAAACACCCACTTGTAGAGTTCCGCCGGCCCCATTACTAACACCAAGCAACAATTCGCTCTATGTATTTCATGCGGCGGTTTTTTTTCAGGCATTTTTGGCATGGCCGCGGTCAAATACTACAATCTGCCGCTGTCCGAATGGGACATAAAGCCCAACCACGAGCATACGTAAGGCTAGCCGCTGGAAGAACACTGTGCCACGTCGCATTCTAATCCGCTTCCGCTACTACTTCCAGACCGATGTCCACCAGAGTCCTCCTCACCGGGCGCGAAATCAAGCTCGAGATCATCGTCTCGCCGGAGGGCTATCGCCTGTTCATTATCGCACCGCGTTTCCTCATCTATCCGTACCCACCGCCGCCGGACAAGTGGTTCACGCTGGTCGAGCTGCAGCAGGCGCTGCGCGACCGCAACATGAACATCTTCCCCGACCTGGATGCGGTGGCGTACGTGCAGAACGGCACAGACATGCAGTTGCCCGACGACGAGGTGCCGATCAGCTACAAGTTCGAGCCGCTGGCCAACTACGTGTACTCGACGATGGGCCACTTCTGTCAGACGCACCAGTTCCGGCGCTCGGTGTGGAATCGGCTGGCCGGTCGGCGCGGGGTGCTGCTGCACGTTGCGCGGTCCTCCGAGCCGAACGTCGGCGGCGATCTGATTGAGCGCCTGGTGAACGTGACTCCGGAGAGAGTCGAGTACGTCGAGGTGGAGGAGCTGTGCACGGAGCTTGATCAGCTGGAGTTGCGCTATACATCTGTGCATTCGGAAGTGGACGAGAGCACGCAGACGTACGCGAATTTCTTCGACATGATGGAGCTAGCGCCCAATGACAAGGCGAAGAAACGTTCGATGGAGACGGACTCGCGCGTGCGGTATAACATGACGGAGCTGCTGAAGGTGTTGCATCTGTTGAGTTTCTCCTAAATTTTGTAACGTGATTGGAAATGAATACATCAAACAAATACTACCCCAATTGGTTGACTCGCTCGGTGATTTTTTTCATTTTTCATTTGAGTATTCACAATTTGTTCTAAGTCAATCCAGTGAACATAGTTCATATGATTTCTCACTGGACCGACATAGGGAAATGTGTGGATAGTCAAATGAAATAGAATGAAATTGTCTACAAATCCTCGTCTTTCGAAAAAAATGAAAATAAATCACCGAGCGAATTAGCGCTCTGTGAATTCTCCATATAAAAACGGATATTTATGTTAAGAGCTCCGTCGGCCGAAGATATTACTTTTGATACGAGATTTGTTGTGTACAGGGTGACCCAATTGAACAGCATGAAACTTTATGCAGCTATAACTTTCAAACCACTTGTCTGATTAAGCTCAAATTTGGCATTCGGACATTTTGTTTCTTACGTAACATGCATATATTGCACAAGCCTAACATCATAATGACATGAGATGGTTTGAATTTTCTTAATTTTGTTTCCATAAAACGTTAGAACAGCATAAACTTTATTTATCTTGTGCTGGTACAAATTGAACGAATTGATTGTATAATGTTGATTGGTCTTGGGTCTAATCAACTGCGAAAAAAAATTATCTTAATATTATAGAGGTAGAAGTTATGTTTTTTGAGTCGAATAAGTTGTTCTCCCTACACGTGGGTGGCAGGTAATCAGATACTCACTGCAAATAATCAAGAACTTTCTTCAACAAAATATATGCTAATGAATGAAAGCTTGTCTTTGTCTCACGTTCAGGCCATACGAACGTTTTATACTTGGAATTGTTAGAATAAGTCGATCTATAGTCTTAGTAGAGGGTAGAGGTCTTATAAGCTCTTGTGTTTAATTTTTTTCCGCATAATTGTGTTTAGGTCTCTAGTTTTGAAGTAAGGGCTAATAGGTCAAGTTGTAGACGGTACTCATATGATGAAACTATGTTAATATCAACTTTAAAGGGGCTGAAGGGCGAAAACGCGTAAGTATGATTCAACATTGTTCCCTTCAATTCACTTTGCTCGAAAACTCTTGTTTTTTGTTCATATTTTCTGTGTCTGATGGCTCTTTGGCCATCGGACGCAAAGCACCATGGTCATTCTTTCTATTGCAGGCCAAGATTCACAGCGATAAATAACAAAGCGTTGAGGCTTTGAAGCAAGTCCTTCGGCGTGGGTGGTTCTTTTTGCAAACAAGACAACAACGTTATGCGTCATCCCGATTTTCAACCTTCTGAGGGCCATAGTTTGCTTTACAGGTTTTTCATATTGAAGAATCGTGAAGACATCATAAATTGCAGATATGTATCATCATTTTGTTATCTTTGGTTTTTCTAAATTCGATGTCCTTATAGCTTAAAACAGCCTTTACAAATATGCTGATCAATTGTGTCACCCGTATATGATATACAGTAAAACCTCCCTAATCCGGAACCTCCCTAAGCCGGAATCCTCCCTAAGCCGGAATTTTTGTTTGGTCTTTTTCGGTCCCGAGAACACGATTTGTATGGAAGTCGACCTCTGTAAGCCGGAAACTCCGCTTAGCCGGAATTTTTGTTCGGTCCCGTGCGATTCCGGCTTAGGGAGGTTTCAGTGTAATTATGTTTATTATAAAACCTGTATCATTGGAATGTTCTGATTATGTCGCAAACGATTTTCCAGCATGGTTTAAGTCAACTAACCGCGTGCTTGAGTGCGAACGAATGTTATGCTGCACTCTCATCGAAACGTATTCACAGGTCACAATTACGACTACGTCCACGCATAAGTTGAAGTTGTATGAATTGTGGGCGCTCACCTGTGTGTCTGGCGGTTCGGTACGGGCGAAGGTTGGAATTGAGCTCGCTTTGTAGTCGGAGCATCGCTGCAAAAATATTCAATTAGTTTGTTTAGTATATCGTATAACATTGGTCAGTAAATGCTTGCTTCCTTCATGCTGGAATGCATATGGAATGCCGTAATGCATGCATACAAGTGTTCGTTGTTTCGTCGGCACACAATAGATTGTACATTTTCACGGTAATTGAGGTGTACACTATAGTAGTGTACTTTTAGTGTTTATGTATATTGTATGGGCATTTGTACACCAACACAAAGGATGCACGGAGATGGACGATCATGTAGACACTGCGGTATTTGCATCTCTGTAATGAATAGTCCGGGTAAATCTGGGTGAAGCATTTGCAAAGTGGATCAAATTGAGTATTACGTTTCATGCTTCTCAATATGTATTTAACAACATCGAAAACATATTCCAAATTCCATATTGAATTATCTACAATCCAAATTTAATTACAAGAGAATGTAATGTCATGTTCCATACCTAGGTATCGTTTAAATTACTATGCATACTTCATGTTTAAACCCAGAGATTTCAGAGAAATAATATAATAAACATGTCTACTTTCTGTCTATTCATACACGCATAGTGCTACAATTACCCTCATTATGGACAAAGGAATAACCTCGCACCGTGTAATTCACATAGTTCGTGTCTATTGTGCACTGCGAGCAAGCCATTTCGAAAATATAGTTTCCCAAAACAACCGGATCCCGACTAATATAATAACCGCAACCGCCCCCAAACATCATAATCCGAATATGCTTGCACCACAGTGAATGTCGCGCTGCTGAGCATCGTCGGCGTCGTACTCACATAGGACAGCATCGGGATGTTGCGGCTCTGCGACACAATGGCCTCCACATAGCATGGGCCCTCGGGACCGAAGAACGACACCACACCGTCGCAGATCATGTCGGTAATGGCGCGCGTCGCCAGCACGGTGTCGCCGCGCGTGTCCGTCCAGCGCATCTGCAGCAGCACGTTGGGCAACACGGTGGTATCGTTGTTGATCTGTGCGGGACAGGTCGCGGCAGGTCGAGAGTAAAAATCCGAATTAGAATATACCGGACGGAGATGAGCATATCATTGTAGGGGTGACCATTGAGAGCTGCATTTTTCTTCCGCGAGGCGTTACTGTCGAACGCGTTTACATAATGATATGGCTTGCCTTGCTGGTATTGAGAGCTGCTACAAAAGGCCAAATCCCAAGTTGTATGTACATACCTGTTATCGTCTGGTTGCTATTTACCTTCAAAGATGTCGACGGACATTGCGGACATTGCGTTTGTACGTCATCGTCATCAATATTACGGACTATTTGAAATTGACATTGTTATTTTGAATAATGTAGTTCCTCATCATGCTTAAGACAAATTTCGACGTTTAAAATTCCTGTGACCTTGAAATGCAAGTACACAAAAATGAAAGAAGGGCACCTGGGGCACCTGGTTTCAATTATTAATTATTCAAATATTCAATGATTAAAAACAATTTTATGGTTACTAGCCTCTCGTATGGGATTTGTACTGAAATGTGTGTCATAAGCTGTTCAATGGTTCTCCGACAGCAAGACACGGACAATAGTTTTTTCGCTATACTAAGGGTGGGCAAAGTATCTTAAATTTTGTTCCTCATAATGACATGATGACATTGAAAAAACTTGTTTTGAATGTTTTGAAAGCAGCTACAAAAGGCTCAATCACAATTCGTATTTATAATTTATATGCAAGGCCCGGAAGTTAAGGGAAATCCCTATTTTCCTGTTCATCCTACAGAACATTTGTAACCACGATTATGCGTCACGTTTCCGTACGTTTAAAATTAACCTTACTTTTTATTCCCTTTTTCCCCTTTTTGTCCTTTTTTGGACGTTAGACCCTTTTTCCATATATAATCCCTTTTTTAGACCCTGTTTCGCCAATTTTTTTTTTCACTATTTTTAGTTCCTGTTTTGCTCTTTTTAGGCCCTTGAAAAAACTGCAAGTTTTCATTAAATTCCATACTAATATAATACAAATATAATATAATAATATGAAAAAAAATATAGTTATGCGAATTTATCTGAAAATATACATAACATGTAATGCGAAATCATGGTTT
>JANTBZ010077577.1:0-20007 GCA_024741255.1 Exechia fusca | reverse complement strand
AGCCCTGCTACTCTTCACATACAAGGAGAGTATAGAAGGGAGGCCAAGACCTGTAATGGGTTGTAGTGCCACAAAATCATTATTATACGAACGGAAAGGTCTTTCTTAGAGCGTGCTTTGCCACTGGTGATACTTTTTCATACTATTGGTTTCTTATACCACAGAATAATGTTCGTTGCAAAAAACAGCATCATTGGATTATAAAAATTATTATATCTAGTCGTAAAAAACGTGGAAAAAAAATTCAGTACATGGTTTAAACTAAGAATTTCAGGTCGTATATAATATTTATCAACGCTCACATAATAAAACCCGACTGGCGTGCCGCTCGCTGGTTCACCACCGACGCAATCCATGTCAGACTCGACGTACCGCCACCACCACCGCCTCCACCGCCACCACCGTCGTCCGTGTTCGCTCTATATATGTTGATTTATGATGTGTTAAGCACACACACACTCACATCTGTGTGCGAGCGTGCGCGGCACGGTTTCAATGAAAAGTGGAAAGTGATGTTACGAGAAAAAACTCACTTGGCACGGATATTATACGGTGCGCTGTGCATTGTCTCTGTCGAGCTCGCGCTCGCGGCAGTGCGCACAAGGAAATATACAGATTGACATTCCGTCGGTCGACCGACCGACAACGAACAGACACAGACAACGAACACATTGAACAGTTTAAAATCCAATTAGTTCGCCATCATTTCACTGTTCGCAAATATGCCATTCTCGCCGCGTTCTCGTCGCCGCTCGCGTTGTGTGCATTTTCGTCATATTTTGGCAAGTGCTTCGTCGGTCGCCGGTCGTTTCGATGTGCGGCGCGGGCGCCCGTTGACGGGACCAATTTGTTAAGCGGGCGTCGTGCGCCGCTCGCGAGGTCACAAACAACGCAAGACGACGGTTGGCGGTTGTCAACGGCAGCGTCGACGCGACGTCAAGCGCAATGAAGCCTTCTGGCCGAATGGTCGCACGTTAAATTTCGATTGCCACTTGCAACTTGCAACATAACACGCCATCGGCCGCACGCCAAACGCTGGTAAACGGTCCGCTTTGTCCGTCCGCAGGCAGCCGTTTGGCGACGTTTGATAGACACGCACGTTGGTCACATACGCGAGTTTCGCATTGCCGCTGCGCGTGCTGCGCGTGCTGCGCATTCTTTACGGCGCAATGGCGGTGCATTTAACACGTTGCACGTTGCACATGCGGGCCAGGGGCGCACCCGGTTGGCAAGCCCGAGAACATTGTGTGTCGAGCTGGGCGATGATGCAACGCGACGAGAGGCAGAGCGCACGGTCTATTTTCGTTTCGGTCGGCGTTTGGCGCAGCACGGACTGTGACAGACGTCAACCGGCTGTTAAGCGTCGAACAAGGCACAAAGCAATCTTTTGTGGCCTGTGGCCGTTTTGCATGTCTCTGGTTGCAGATTTGCGGCTATTCGGCGCTCTGGGCACATCGCATTAGCGCCGGCAATTGGGCAATTAATCACGCTCGCCGCCGCCGTGCGTGTGCGTAAGTGCGTGTGCGTTTAATGCGGCGTGCCGGTTTTAGTGGCCATGCCGCGGGCGCCCCGGCCTCGGGGTGTCGGTAATTAAGCAATTACTTTGTTTATCCGAGCCGGTGTGGAATGTGTTTGGTCTAATGTCGAATTCAACAATCCACATGTGCGAATGTGTGTATGTGTGTGTCTTAATTGTGCCGAAGTCTGCGCGAGAATTGCAATTAAAATAACACAACCATTGGCGCACATGGCGAACTTGCGCACGCTGTATGTTTCAATAATTGCGACCAGCTCTCGCACTCACGAAATTCGGCGCAAACATGCCTTCGCAAAAAATGCCTTACTCAGCGGTGTGTGTGCGTGAACAGACGAGAGCGTGATCATGCAGTGTATTTGTGTGTACTCTCAGCATATGCTCCCCAACGTACGATAAATCCGCCACAAATCCGTTAACACACACGCGCCGCCAACACGGAGCAGCGCAGCCGCGAAACACATCACCATGAATTATACACATTCGGAGGTGCGGTTCGTGCACACACAGCACAGTGCACAACTCGCACAGCCAACTTCTCGCAAACACTCGCTCACATATTGCACTTCAAAATCCGCGCGCGGTCGACCGCGCAACAAACATTCCACTGGAGCGATGCTGGTGGCTCTGGCAGGCATCTCGGCGGGGCCACTCCGTTCGTTTTGTATAATTAAGAATCAAAATGTTGTGCCAGGAAAATCGTGCAGTTCAAATGTGTGTGTGCGCGCGAATTTGGTGCAGCCTTGTCATTCCTCGCGATGCTGTGAATTCAGTGCGTTCCGAGTATTTTCGCACTCACCAAAGTCGCGTGTGCGACAGCTGCAATGAACGGTATGAACGATGTGATTTCGAATCTATGATGAAGTGTTTGGCACATGTGCGCAAACGAGCGGACCGCACTCGGGCGTTTCAAGTGATCTAATAGATCAACACATCGACGCGGTCGCGTCAACACACACGCGAGCTCGCGCGCGCGCGTTGGCGTAAATCCACTTTGGATACACTTTGAACCCACCGACGGCACACATCAAAGCGTCCGTGCAGCGGCCGGATAATCTCTCAGCGCTTCTGTCACCGCCAGCGCCAGAGAGATGCCACTGAAACGATATACTCGCGCGTCGCCTGTTGCGGCGTCGGTTGCTCCCGTCGGCTCCCTCGGACTCGGCGTATGAATCAATGAGATTTGTTTATGCTATTCATAGATAGCGTGTCCGATGCGCGCGCGCGCGCGTCATTGTGCGTGATGTGAGATTTTGCACGTGTTCTTGCGTGGATGGGCTGAACAACTGGGGAGACAGAAAACACCACGCTCGATTTGTGCAAAAAAAAAACGGTTGACGTAGATTCGAAGAAAGACCGCGCGACATGCCATTTGAATATTGCTCTTCTTGCTGTGCACCGTCGAACAATATTTGTTGACTTGATGCAAATGCAAAGTTTGCTGGCGCACAGCAGCTGTCACAATAAAATAGCCACTCCGCCTCACTTGTTGCGGATCAATAATTCAGGATACCCGCTCTGCCCGAGTGTTGACTGTATAAATATTTACATATCCGACTGCCGCCGTCGCTGATGCTGCTGTTGCCGTCACCACAACTCAAACTGTGTGTGTGTTATGTATCTTTTGCAGTTTTCCCGGTGTGACGGTGACGTGTGACGTCGCCTCTCCGCCTACCGCAACCACAGCAGCGCAGCGACCGACGCAACCAGGCCAACATCAGACCGACACAGACGAACCAGCGCCAGCGCCGACAACAACATGAAGCTGTCCAAATTATCAAACCAGACCAACTCGCAGGATCCGCAGGCGGTGAATTCGCGCGTGTTCGTCGGAAATCTGAACACGTTCCAGTGTTCGAAAACAGATGTGGAGCGGATGTTTCAGAAGTACGGCAGACTGGCAGGTAAATATTCCGCGACGCGACGAGATGCGTCGTCGTCTCTCTGCGCATGATGCCAGCAGGTGATGAGTGCGCTAATTCCCTGCGATGGAGGCGAAATGTTGTGCGTTTTGATTATATTATATGGCATGTTGGAACTCCTTCGATCGAGACGCGAAACTTCCGAAACTCTGCGTTTTTGTCTGTCTGCGACACATCAACACGATACCAAAACATATATTATTACACCCTCATCGCCAGCCATTGCATATTTTAGCATCACGCATATACGCAAAACGTATAATTACGAACATTGGGAGCCGCAATATTTATGCGCTCTTGAATGTATCCATGACGTTGAATAACGTGCAATCGCAATGCAACCACCGCACGCTGTGCGCACACAATAACACGCAACAGACGCATGAACCGCAGCGGCGGCTCTTCGTCGCGCGCGGTGGCGCACCATTGTTTTGCTGTGTGCGAAACGCTTGGGCTGCCGGCGAGAAGCTGGCGAGCAATGCAATGATGATGTTGCGTCGCCGCCTATTGTTCTCGGACTCGCCTGCCACGACGACGTTGGAGTCGTCTCTCGGGCAGCCAGCGAAAACCAGCACACCCGCACACCCGCACACAAACGCCCTCAAAGCTGTACGGCACACATACACACGTGTGCGTGTGAGAAACAATGCAATAATGAAATAGTCAGCCACTATTATGCGGTGCGTTCTGTAAATAGTTGGTCCTTTCGTTGTGCTTGGCGGCGTTGAGCGTCTCTTTGGTGCCGCCGGTTGCCGGTGTGTGTGAGTGTGAGTGAGTATGAGTGCCGCTGGCCGGAAAACGGGAGTGTTGCATGTCGGCAAGCCGGCAAGCCAACCAGCAAGGCGTCAAAGTCGATTTTATTGTTCCGGTATTTTGCCATATCGTACAATATTTAAAACAACCCCCGAGACTGGGCGAACACTGAATAGTAATCATATCTGCCCGATTCCGATGCTTCCGGTCCGCGGAGCCCGATATAACAATGGGGCATGTTGGTAATTCTCTCGCTCTCTCTCGCACGGTTCTCTGTTCTCGGTTCGGTCGGTCGCAGGCATTTCGATGCACAAGGGCTACGCGTTCGTGCAGTTCCTGAATCCGTACGATGCCCGGAACGCGTGCCACGGCGAGGACGGCCGCAATATCTTGAGTCAAGTGCTGGGTGAGTGCGACAGCCGTGTGAACGCCAGTATAGAGTAATAAATTAATATTTTACCGACTTTGTTGTGTCCTATCTAGATGTGAATATGGTGGCCGAGCCGAAAGCGCATCAGATCGGGCGCAATCGGCAGAATGTTACGAAAACCGGTAACGATTGGTAAGTGCATCGATTTATTGCAAATTGGCTATCACACATGAGTAATATAATTGTTTTTCACCTCTCATTGCGATGCCACACAACAACAGGGATTACTACTACGACAGGTGAGTAGATCAACAGACAAATTATGCATAACCGCATACGGTTTAGTTGAATTCGCGCATAGTTGGAAACTATCGCATTTATAATATGCAAATGTGTCAGTGGATTTTGTCGAGTGACACAGAATGCAAATGTAGTTATTAAGTCGAATGCATTCTGAGCCAATTTAACTCCAAATTAATGCTAATCCAAATGGTGGTGGTCTGTGGTATGCTGCTGTTTATGTGCAAAAAATAATACACTGGCGTGTGAATTATCACAACTGCTCATTGGTTTTTCGATATAAATCTCGAGAATAAAAACAAATACAAATATTCAATATGAGTACGCCAATTTTTAGTTTTTCAACACCGACACCGCCAATCATGGTGTCAGTTCGGAGTGGGTCTCACTTTGTGCAATTCGAATTAATGCATTTATTCATGATTTATGCTAATAGCAATATCCATTCATATTTATTCGAGCTTCGGTCGTTGTGGTGGCTTCAGCCGACATCAGCTCGGCTCACTCATTGACGTGTGTCATATTAGAATTCATTGACTGGCTTACGGTACACGCGCCGTTCGCTCCAATGTATGTGTGTATGTCTGTGATGTTGAAACGCGGTTATGCAAATGTGCTCAGCTTTTTTTGTGCCGCCAGAGGATTCATTCGTTTGTGATTTGTTTGGTGAAAAATATTATGAACTTCCATTGCGAGTAGACGCCGTAATATTTCAAAACAAACAGCTTTAATAGCTTGATTAACTCGTCTGGTCGTGACAGTGCGTTTTTATCGGGCGAAGGCGAAACAAAGAACGTTTAATTCAACTACTGCACAACCCCGTCTATTTCCTTTGCTCCACCCAGCTACTGCACGTCAACAATGTGTCCGACGCAATCGCCTCGACCCATAAAGCGGCAGAGATTAATGACGCCGCAAACGGTCAACGGGCGCGGCGGCAGCGGCGGCAACGGTCTGGTTAATGCGCAACTTAATGCCGCCCAACAGCAACAAATGATGCTATCAACAAGTCCCACATCGAACGGCGGTGGCGGCCAGCACAGCAACCACCATATGCATCAGCAGCACCAGCAGCAGACGCAGCAGCAGCAATACGGCGGTTCGCCCAACGGTGGCGGCGGCGGTCACCTTGGCCACCACCACCATCTCAACCAGAACCACCATCACCACCACTCCGCACTCGTCAGTCTCATGCAGAACATGGTCAACAACAACGGTGGCGGCGGCGGAGGCGCCACGGGCACCGCAGCCGGCAGTCTCGTCGCCGCCGAATTGCTGGCGCACCAGTCGTCCGCCTTCGCGAACGTCGCCGCACCGGCATTCGCCAGCATCGCAGCGGCAGCCCAGCAGCAGCACCACCAGCAGCAGCAGCAAATGCACAACAACGGATCGAGTTTGCTGGGACCGTTCAAAGTTTACAGTGAGTAGTTGAGCGCGCTGTTTTGGTGTTGCATTATACACACATTATACACTGACCTACGACATGCGGCGTATTTGTTCTCGAGCGAAATTGTCGTATCGCTCCGCCGGCATCGGAGAATTCCATTCGCAAATATTCCGCGAATGGCCATAAATTTCAATAGTTTTCCGCTTTGACGGTCGCCGCTAGAAAACCAACGACGACGACGACGACAATGTTTGTGTTTTGGCCAGTGACCGCACCGTCCTTTCGTTCTGTGTGTATGTTCCACTCTGTCACATGTGGACATGTGGAGAGAATCCCCGAAAGCGAATGTGTGTCTGAATGCGTACAAAGTTCACACAGCAATTAATTCCGACCAGAGCGGCGCATCTGTTGAATGTCCCGCTTTTGCCGACACAAGAGCAGACAGCAGACAGAAACGACGCAAAATTCCGGCTCAGAGTGCTATCTCTGGAAGCGGCTCGGCGACGTCGTCGACGCGTTGAAGACGAGCCCAGTGATGCGCGAAAACGCATAATGCACACACAGCCAACAATAAGCCAAAATGCGTGCTCGACGGCTGGGTGTATCCAGCTGCCCGACGACCAGGGCCGTTTTGTGGTATCGTGGAGCCGTGGATAATGTTCAATTGGGGCCCCAACAAAAAAATATTCCAGACGCATATGTTGTTTTTAGCCTATCTTGATAACTGTTAACTGTTTGTGATTATCCAATACAATATTAATTCGCTTTTCTCACAAGCGGGGATTATTATGAATATTGTGATTTTGAGAATAACAAAATTGGAATTTATTGAATTACAAAATCAATTGAGAATAAAATATTGTTCATGAGCAGCGACCCGTGTTAGCCTGAGAACAAACAGTTTTTGGATCCAGCCTAAGAAAAAAATTATCATTTATTTCAAAATGTTCCAAATGAGAGAACCCTTCCTTCGGGGCACCTGGCTAGGTTGGCCGTGCCCTTAAGACGGCTCTGCCGACGGCCCGCGTCGTGCATCAAATGTGATGGATGAGAATGGGGCGCATAAAAGTTGAACGGACGCTCACCACCACCATGTGTACGAGTGTGTGCGATTTGGGTGCTTGGCTTGACAGTAGTAGCCAGCCAGCAAGTGTCGGAGTACGACAACGTTTGGGCGACGACAGTCATTTTTGTGTGCAGTGGACGGCTAGGCGAAAGCCACTAGTTTCATATCTATTTTCGGTCGTACACATGGAAGACCAGTTTGCTGGTGTTTGCGCGTGAGTGTGTGATTTGGCGTCCTTATCCGCACATGCCTGCGGGATTTATGATCCGCCAATTGTCGGAGCGTTTTCTAATGCAAGTTCGGACTGCATATTCGTCGGCTATCTCGTTAGTGTTGAAGCGTTCGCCGAATATGCAGAGTTTTACGTTCATTATTTTCGGCTTAAACAACACGATCGACTAACAAACGCCGGTTGCCGCCGTTGCACATGCAATCAATGCAAAGGCCGTCGGGTAAACCGATACACCGCGCCGGAATCCCGAATGCAAAGTGCGAAGCATCGCTAAAGTCGATACTACTGTTGCTCACTAACTATGAGGGAGCGCGGAAAAATGATGAGATAAAATGCCGGCGCACACACACAAACAAGGACGGTGGAAACCGGCACACACTCTCGAACATGTGTTGCGCATCGTGCGCCTCCTTAATCGTGCGCGCCATATCGTGCACAACTCCGTGGCGTGTGAGTACGTGCTCGTGTCGTCGTCGGCGTGTGCGAGCACATTGAATAGTTACAAAAGTCACGTGAGATCGGGTGCATATGCATATTTCGAATGCATGAGATTTATGAGTAAGAATGCACTGAGGCTGAGAGACTGGCTGGATGGAGTGGAGGGGCGATGGAGTGCACACAGTTATCCGCTTAACTTTGACGGTGTTTGCGCGTGCGCACGTGCACTGGCAAACGTTCGTACGTGAGCCGGCAAAGAGTGCGCATGAATATAAGCTCGGATAACACGCGTCCCAGCACCCGCAACACACTCACACATCCCTACACGCTGAGCCGGTACGCTAAAGAGACTGCATATAGAGTCGTGCTAAGCACCGGTGTTAAGACTGACAGCGATTCGGCGGGCGGGCGGGTGTGAGTATGTTTGTCTAAGCGGCGGTGCGTCGCATGAAATGCGAGAGCCTGCGCAAACACACCCACACGCTTTGTGGGGTTCGATGGCAGCGGTGGCGGTTGATGAACATGTGTGGAACAGGAACGTGCAACATATCGATTACTCGATTAAACATCGAAGATTTAGAGATATTGGTATCGGTATTTTCAATTGATTTGAGAGGTCTAGTAGTACCATAAAAAGGCATAAAAATAGAAAAAAACCTTAAAAAATGGAATACAATCCAGAATATTTCTGAATTAAATAATTTAATTATATACTTGTTTTCTCAATAAATGGATGATCTTTTTATAAATCACACATCTCTAGTCCACTCTGGCGTGTGAATGTTAAGCTAACGTCGGTGTCGTTGTCGTCGTCATCATCGTCGTCGTTGACGTCGCTCAACGTCATCCATTCAATTTGCATTGCCTGGCGTGTTCGAGTATGTGTGCGGTGCGTGTGCACCGACGATATGCTGTACAGTTTCACGGTGCCGACGGTGCCGGTGCGCACACACTCTAATGAGCAGAGCGCGTCAGCCGTCATCGCTACAGCATATCAATACATGCAACGAGTACACGACTACATGCTACAGTATATGGCACCCTTATGTTCATATTGATGCTGTGAAGCATTCGCAGATGTTGGGCGCAAAACGTTTGTATCGATGTTGCTCTCAGCTGCAATAACACGTTTAGCATTTTACTAGCATTACAACAGGGCTCGTGCATATACTAGTCTAGCTCATTAATTTGAAACATGTTTATTTTTCGGTTTACAGAAAAAGAGACACTGGCATAAGATTGGTAATTATGCAATATTGTTAAATAAGTCTCAACCTCCTTTATTGGTGGAGCCTTTATTAATGATCCTGAATACCCAAAACCACAACGATTTTCGTACACTTTGTCGAAGAAGAGGACTAGTGCGATTCCATTACTTTTCAATTGAGTACTCGTTCATTGTTCTAGGACATTCAATAGAAAAGTTATAATCCATCAACCCAACATGAAACACGATCTATTTATACCGGGATATAAATCTCATTTCAGTCTCCATACACAATTTATTGCATTGTGCACGAATCCTGATCATTCGAATAAAAATACAAAACACGTTATGGCTTTTGATTTATTTTCTCGAAGAAAATATTAAACTGCATGATTACAATTTTGGTGCATTTTCCGTTTTCCTATAATCCGAAAAAATGAGTATGTTTCAAATTTATGAGCTAGAGTAGTAGCAGCGAATCGAGGGAAGGAAAACGAACGTTTGCCCCAGTTTGGCGTGTCGCTTGTATACGTCGAACATCACATCCGTCGACAACGTCGCAAGTCGCGCACTTGCACGCGATATCGCCTGAAATATGCATCGCGGTGTAACGCTCTCCACACACAAATGCATACATGCAAACGGGTGGTGTGTGTGAGCGTTTCTTCTGAGCGCCGGTTGCGCCAACGCCGTTCCATTCGGAAATGTAGTGCAAATATAGCGGTGTAGCGTCACGCACATCGACAAACACATCGTCGGCACAACATTTGTGTAAACATCACACCGGCAAGTTCTGACGTCGACTGGTGGGTCAAGTGCCTTGCGTGCAGATTGTTTGCACGTCCGTTCTGGACCACATAAAACACTTCGCTTTGACCTTTGCTGTCGACCGGTCGCGCAATATCGGTCACTGTGTCACACATCAGAGTGGCCTTCCGTCGACCAAGGCACGAATATTCGATTCTCATGTTTTTGCATTTCACACTTACACTCACACAAACACACACACACACACTCGCAGGTACACCGGACACTCTGATCTGCGGCAACTGTCGCGAGTGCTTCGCCGAACTCGGCGAGCTGCTCGACCACAAGCGCTCCTATTGCAAGCTGCGTTTCTCGTGCAAGTGTCAGGAGGCCAGTGTGGCAGCCGGAGCCGCTACCAGCTACAGCACAGCAAGTACGTATGAGTTTAGCACAATTTGGACCAGCAAATTTTGGATTTTCTCTAAATAAATCTGGGATAGGAACCAACAAAACAATTATGCTATTTCCACACTTTGTGTACACATACGACTTTTTATTATGCTCGATTCGGATCTTCTAACTAGAACATTTCTAAAAAGAGTATTTGAGATCAGCATTCGCCTTCCATGACCCCGTTACTCATCGAATACCTCGTGTAGCCCAAACGGGAAGAAATAGGAAACAAAATATATCAAACTAGCTGACTGTAGGAATGTTACCCAGTTATCTGCCGCCGAAAATAGGTTAATCAGCCATTCGGTCAGCGCTAGTCGCCTGCGACATGCGTCAGCATTTATCGGCGAGCCGCCACTAATTGAAAACGTGTATCTATTATGATTTCGCTAAACGCAGACGTCAGTCGTCGTCCGTCATCGACACCGTCGCCGCCGGGCACCAACCAACAGCCGCCGCTGCCGCCGCCGCCGCCACCGTCAGCATCCGCCACCGCATCATCGCGAACGACGACGGTGGATGGCCGCCTGTCGTGCGCCATGTGCAAGTGTGATTTTGCCGGCGCATGGGAGCTTATGGTGCACGTGCAGACGGCCCATTCGATCAACATATACGAGCTGAATACGGCCGACTGCGGTGGTAAAACGAGCACCACAATCGACGACGGCCCAGCAGCCGGTGTCGGTGTCGATGGTCCCGCACCGCAGACCACGGCTCAGACGGATGGCGTCAACACGTCGATGGCGCCAACGATCGCCGCACAAGCCTCCTCGCAGCGCGAAAACAACACGCACCTGATAATTGGTCTGGACAAACTCAATCAGCATTGCCGCGCCTCGGCGGCGGCCGTGGACACCGGCTCAGCGCTCAGTGTCATTGCGACCGGGCTCAATGGCTCGGCCTCGTCGTCGTCCTCGTCGTCCATGTCGTCCACCTCGACCGACAGTCACGACTGTCACGACCTGAACGACGGAGCGCTGCTCAGTCCGGCCAGCAGCAGCTCGGCGATCAGCATCAAGGACGTAAGTCGATGAGCCGATGAGCTGCACACTACCAGGTTGATAGTAATGAAATCGGAAAATTGAAGTATATTTCGTTTATCGTGTATCTGATTAAAAAAACGCGAGGTGTAATATTTTATCCTAAGTTGGATGTTTTATTGACGACTGGCGACTTGTGAATGGTTTTTATTGTATTAGAAATTGTCATTATTGATGCTCATTACATCCGATGAAAGCATCAACGACATCAACTGCGTGTCCTTCCAATGTAAAATTGGTAATTACATTAGCCGAATATTAAACTGCATAAAAAATGTTTTCGTAATATCAAATCTATATAATATTGAAATTAGATGAAGCATACTGTCATATCTTCAATGATTTACCTTCTTGATAAAAATGACCAAATTTATCCGAACCTATTTATATAAACCAGGTACACCATCACAGAATCCACTAATCCATAATCCTATTTGCATTCACCAACCGCCGCCGCCGCCGCCGCCGTTTCTCGTCCCAACTACAGGAAGTGCTGCTGTTCAATCTGCTGACACCTTCGCTGACGCCATCGTCGAATCGGCAGCACTACAATGCGTCGCCCGCTTCGTCGTCCGCCTCCGCTGGATCGCCGCATCCGCATCATCCGCATCATCATCACGTCGACTCGTCGAAGCGCAACGGCTCGACGTACTCGTCGCGCAACAGTTCGCCGCGGCCGGAGTCCGCCTCACCGACGCGCCACGAGCAGGAGCAGCAAGCCGACGGCGCCCAGTGTCTGATGAGCGCGGCGCTGAGCATTGTAAGTTGCGGGTGGCTGTTATTTGTACTTACTTCTGGGATGTGGACTAATTCGTTCGGGGTTTTTCTTGCATCTGTGTCGGTCGGTCTGGTGTGCAGGAATCCGCAGGAGCCGGAGCGGCATCAGCGCTGGGCAACATTGTCACGTCATCGCTGGCATTAGGCATGGGCACCACCAAGGGCAGCAGCATCACCACACAATAAACCAGTGGCTTATCGCCGTGCCGTGCGTCTGGACATCGTAACATCGCGACGCGACGCGACGGACGACGTAGCATAAACAGTCGAGTTTCTGTGTGGTGCGTGCATTGTTCTGGCCGTTCTTGTAAATACGTTATTTTTTATGTTTTCGTGTTCATATAATGCACACAATCTCTGGTTGAACTGCATACTTAATTTGCCTCCACGGTTTTGCATATGTATATTACACAACACGTTTGTTAGGTTCGCCATAATATCGTGCTTTCCGACCGTCGACGACGACGTCGTCAGTGGACGTATCTGCATGATGTGCGGATTATACGGAAGCTGGACGGGCGCGAACGTTGCGCTGCTGATGCTGTTAATGTCGTTGTCGCTGTCGTCGTTGGCATCGTCATGCACACTACACCCACGCGGAACTTACAAATATACACAGTGCACCACACACCACACATACGTACATACGCTCCAGCACCAGCACGCAAATCGTTCGAAATGTTTGCGGCACGTTGCTTGCACATGGCGCGCACGCGCGCACGAAAAACAACCGATGCAACAGCTCGAGCCGCGATAAATCTAGTGTTTTTATTTGTGCGAAAATTCAGTGCGTGCGCGACACGCGACCAGCTAGAAGCGGATGCTGTGTTTGCGTGTGTGTTGGCAGTTGGCGTTGGCACACATGAGTTCAAATGTGGACGCCGGTGGAGGGAGGATGTTGTACGCGCGTATGCAAGAGTGCGCGGTCAAGTCAAGTTTTATCAGATTTGTTCATTTCGAGCCCGGTGTCCAGTGTGCGAGTGTGTGACGTTATATGGGTGCGTTCTGCTTGCATGTGCATACCGCATCGTTTTTCGTGGCTTTCGCACCAAGGAGTCGCGAGTGCATGGTGGAACGAAATCCGCTGGAAACACGTGCGTTGAGTAGATGTGTGAACAAAAAACCAACAGTGTAGACCACACACACACACGGAAAACACGCGAGTGTGTTGAGTTTGTGTGGGCACGTGCATTCAATAGCATTGTCGGGCGAGTGCTTCACCATCGACCAACGATATGGAGAAGTGAAAATTTCGGTACATCTTTTTTGCTGGTTGCTGGGTGCCCAAAACTGCTTGAACCGAGTCGAAATTTCACATAAAACTGATACTGATTTCACCCATGAATATTTGGCTTTGTTCTTTGTGCACGAAGATTAAATGATTTGTTATCGCTTTCTATGGATAAAAACATACAAGAAAAACAATATACAAATCCTGTACATATGAGCCCAAAAATACTAGATGTTGTCTTCCAAGCAAGCTAACTGAACGAATGTGCGTGTGTATCGACGGAAAACAGTGAAACATTGTTGCTCATGGTACATTTTTGTTTAATATTAGATACAATTATTCGTACAGATGAATTATATATTGCTAGAACAAGCATGAAACAACACAACGGTGCATTACATTATGAACATTTTATGAAACTTAACACCACAGCTCACAAAATATATCAATTGTACAGAAATAATACATATTCACTCATTAACATCGTACACGATAATAATGATATTAATTGTAATTTGTTGAAATTCATATTCAATTTGCGATGTACACACACAAAACATATATACACGAGATAACATATAATATCATAGTATATCACACATTATACGTAAACATACTATACTTGTGTAAATTGTTATGCCATATCAAATATAATATGAAAATAAATAAAGTCATGTCCTCCATTTATAACAACGGAACTGGACTAGAATATACTTTTGGTTTTATTTACACAGGAACATAAATTACATAGCATTTAAATATCCTTTCGACACTGCATTTCAAGAAACTATCTTCATTGATACACCTATACGCAGAGGCCGGTTGTACAAATATGAATATCTAAGTAACCGCGAAAGAGTTTTTCTTCGATTCAATTTGACATTGAATGTAGAATCAAACAACTCTAACCAGATTCTTAGTATTTTTGCAATGGACTCCAGAGTCTACATATATATTATAATATAAGCAATAAGCATACAAAAAAAGTACACCGTATATATATAACATTGAGGTTTATATTGGTTATGGGCTCTTATCGTTCCCGCTATAATCAACAGATCTGGCTACTTCTGATAAACATTTTTTCTCATCGATGGGACACGCACTTCCAGGCCTACAGCACAAAACTATCGAAAAAGAATAAATAAACGTTGTTGGATGGTTTTGAACGTGGCCGAGAAGGGGTTTTAACGAGCAATCCATACATTTTCTGAAAGGTGAGAGAAAAGTGTAGCTAGCGATAGACACAATTTTTAATTTGATATCTCGAATATTTTTCCTTAAGTCGCGATTTCAGTTTCATTGAAAAAACCCACTTCTAAGGTTGTCGGACTGGTGAATGATTTAAAAACCACTCCGAATTAAATTCTACAACAATCAACCTCTTGTTTGGCGGAATGGATACAACGGTTCACGCCGGAACTGAACACTCACTCAACGATCGATGTGCAACGACCCGAATTCGGGTCGGTGACGGTGTTTTCGGACACGAACGTAGAGAAGAACGACAACAGCGCAGCAGCCAGTGCAACAGCGTTCAGCAGAAATCAGGCAACCGGAGTTCCGCGCCATCGTCGACACGCTGACATAGATACGGAAACTTTTGCCGAACGTTCACATTGCACGTCTCTTAATTATTCAGCAGGTGTGTAGTCTGTTGTTTTTGCGCGCGTGCAGAACTTTGAAACGAACAGTTACAAATGTTTCGAGAATTTACTCTATGTGTAACAATATATAAATGTAAATGGTTCTGAATAACGACAATGGGGAATATTTATTGCTTCAATTTCGAGAGTTGAATGATTTATTTGTTGTCTGAATATTGGACTATATGTGATAACTTTTATACAAATACAAACACGTTTGATTCTTTGATTCATTCTGCTCTAATTACATGTCTACCTCTCCATGAATATTTGAACCAAATTACACTACATATACCACCATTTGTTGAACTGTTATGACTCGCAGAGCAACACACTTCCACATACGAACAGATTAACCGGCCACAAGCACGTGAATGTGTTTGTTCAATTCACGCAATCGATTTTGACTTTCCCGTGGTCTGACTCTCGAAATGATTTTCCAACCGTCGAAATTGAATTTTTTCATCGGCACAGTTCGCAATGTGAATGAATACGGGTTTGTTCGGTGCGATGTGGTTGAACGAAACTCATGCGCGAAAAGTTAAACACACATCACACGGTCACGGTTACGCTGTGTCGGTGTAACTTGGTGTATGTATGTGTGTACGTATTATATTCATAGGTTATGCACAATTCTATTTGCCCTGGGAGCACATGCACCAAAGCGGAGAGAGAGTCGGATACATTCCATCCGAGTGTACACAGCATATCATATCATAACCAGCGCGGAATGGGTAACAGACTCGCGCATACTTCTCGCATAGGTGGAACGCGCAGAGAAAGTACACCGACACCAAACATTGTGCATACAATTTGCATAGTTCATTACACTGGAGATTTGGGGGAGGCGCAATGTTGGCACACATCGAAGTAAAAGACCAGCGCTCCAACGATCTTTGAGCCAGTTCACGGCAGACAAAAAACAAAAACACGCGAGCCAATTCAACGCGAGATCCACACACAAAGCATAAAAATAATGCTGTCAGAAAAACACCGCATCGGATTATTTAAATTCCAACATTCGCTCATTCGGCACGCAAATACACAAACACACTCACACACGCAGGCGCACACCACCGCCAACCATGGAACTGTGAACGACGCACTGTGAGCAAATACTTTGATCTTCTTTCAATTACACGCAACGGCAATACGGACGACGCACAAGACAAGAAAAACACAGCCCCTCGGCGCCAAAGTGCCGGAACTCGCCGGAAACCGCATCAGAAGCGTATTATGCACACCATCAAGGCATTCGCCATACGCACAGCACAGCACAGCCACAATGGAATCATTGGGGCCGAATTAATATGCTCTGTTTGCTGGAAGCGGCTGCTACTCGACGGGGCAAAAGAATCCGCAGCATACTGTTCTGAAGATATAACCAGGATAAACGGACGGCTGGCGAGTGCAGCCGGCTGCCGCTGCCTGCGCCGTCGTGTTGTCTCTATTTGTGTGCGTTGTTTGTGCGCTGCTGCCGCGTGCGCAGGATTAGATCTCCACGAAGATACTACACGACTATGCCGATGCGGCGGACGGTGGCTATGAATAAAATGATTCAAAAACAACAACTGCAAACAAAAGCGCTGTGCGGCTGACGAGTGACGCAAACGTGTTGTTTTTCTTTCATTTCCTCGTTAATCCCAGGCGTGTCGCGCTCGGGCGGAGCTGCGGGCCAATTGTTCACGTGCTGTTCCAAGCAACAAACAACCTAATAGAAATAGATCCATTTCATCTGGCGCGACGAACTGGAGAGATTACCGTACGACCGCGAAATGACGTCAAATCGTGTGTGCAGCCAGCAGCCAGTGCAACTAGAGTTTTCTATCGTGCGCAAATTATGATTGACCAAAATTTAGAAATCCCGTTAATTCCTGAGTATTCCCGAAAAAGATAAACTTCGATTTAATATTATCTATAGAAAGAAAGACTAAATGAACATGGACTTGAACAAGAATAACGACGTAACTGATTTGTTTTATCGTTCTTAAAAATAATATTGAAAAGTAACAATATGGTTATTTTTTTTTTCTTCAACAGGTTTGCGCATTCGCATTCGAATTATCCGAAAACTAATAAGAACTTCTAATCCAACAAATAACGTCCCAGCCCCATTTGTTCCTGTTTTATTATATTCCTGATTTGTGCGATTTGAAATGTGAATTGTTCATAACACCCACAATAAGGGTGTTAATGTACGCGTCGAAAATCCTTTCATACATTTCGTGTAGAAAATGGTGTAGATGGATGGGAGAGAAGACCCGATAATAGTAGATGACAGTAAAGCGATATTTCAAGTTTTCTTAACTTACAATTTGTATGAGTGATTTTATTTTCATCATTTTCGCACTTTTTCCACTTTTTTTCTTTTGTTGTACGGTAACACTGAAACTATCAACAATATTAAAATACAATATTTACATAAATTGCAGATCGACATACGAAAATTATAACATGAGAAGGCATTAGGGCTTGAGGTCATGTCGAGAAATACATCTTACACCAATATCTTCGAAAGCCTTCCTGGAACAAAATTGTTTTTTCTCGGATTCGTGATTAGGAGATGGAAGCAAGTCATTTTATACAGAAGGCCGATAAATAAATGTGTCGTCTAGTGTATTAAATTCGGGAAAATTGTTCCTCTGGAATTCTAGAATATTTCCGCTGGCAAGCTCTATGTGCAACATGATCAACCACTTTTCAGCACGACGGCGAATGCGAATGGCACAAGGGCAAACAGAAGTACGAGTCATCGCCATTACGAACCGACGACCGGTTCCACCACCACGTCGATCTGTAACGCTGCTGCTACGACTGCTGCTCTGCACGAGCTCGAGCAGTGTCTTGATGCTGATGATGATGTTGCATTATGTATACGTGCCAAACGAACGGAACACGTACACTTGGCATATTGCCCCCGACCACCCCCGAAGAACACACTATTAGTGAAGTGATCAGCGAAGTGCATTGCAGCTCTATTAGAGTCGATTCTTTGGCGGTGGCGGTGACGACGATGGTAATGTATCAATATTTATGCGATGACTTTATCGTTGCCCGCGCAGACGCAGAGAGCGGCTGCGAAATGCGCCTGCACAAATGTTTATGTTCCGCGCTGTTGGTTTATTTATACACGATTCGGAATATCATCGCGTCCGATTGCACACACAGACGAGCGAAAATTTGCGATACTGCTCGTCGGTCGGCAATGCTCGCACGCACAGCGCCAACATATTCAACATTTTATTTGCCACTGGGTGCATATAAAAAATGTGAATACGAACGACACTCGCGACATCGGCGGCGGCGGCGTCTGTTGTGTGTGCAACACATGTGCGAACACACATCAATTATGATATTAATCTGTTTATATTTAATTAAAGCGTCAATCTGTTGCAAGTGCATACGCACGTTCGTGTGAGCGTGCGTGATGCATTTAAATGCCAAAGCCAGTTGATTTTTTCACTTGACGCCATTGCGAACAGTTTAAATAATAAATCCAATGTTGTTGAGGCTGTTGTGTGACCGTTGTGACGACGACAACGACAACGGCGACAGAGAGTGTTTTGCATGTTTCATATTTGTTCCTTAATTCGATTGCAATGTTAAACGCAGAGACATCGCAGCGAGAGCAAGTCGTGTCGAGTTGATTACACGTACTACGGCGATAATGCGAATCGTTGCCAACAATCAACTTTAAATTATACAGTCAAACGTCACACGTCTGCATTTCAATTGTATGTATGTGCGCGCGCGCAGCACGATGGCACATGTTTACATACATTCGCAATGTATGCATATTAGTCTCAGCTTGGCATTCAAAGCCAAAGTTGACGAGACATTAGCATAATTCCGAATATCAGAGTGCTTGCACCAGAGGTGTGCGTGTGTGTTGCATATGGTAATAATATGAACGTGTGTGCATCAAAGACACGCGACAATGAGCCCCCCGCAAATGTGCATGTGCATACACTTATGCTATATAATCAATTCCACCCAACGGGCGAGCGCGAACATCGCTGGGAGAAAAACACCCGCGACAGTGCAACCGCAGTCTCCAAGGCCATTTGCGGCATTCGCGCGGCTGTGGGGCTACTCGCTCCAAATTGAAATGTCAAGAAGAATTGCATGTCTGCGAGCGCCCGCGCGCCCACGTGTGTAGGCTAGAGTCGTTGATTTCCTTCGTCTGAAACTTGTTTTCCCGCGTCTTGCTCAGTTTCCTTGAGCCACAGCCGCAGTTTGCCGGCGAGTTCGAGCCACACAGCCCCACATGCTGGATGGCTAACATGCTGCAACAGAAAGCAGCATTAGCGGATCAAGGTACTGGCGAAAGTCCGGACAAAATTTATTTGAAAGGGCAAAGGACTACATAAATTTACTATAGAATATTTGCAGCATAATGCATAAGGCTCCGATTTCACTGGGAAATTAAAAAAAAAGTGTTATTGGATACCAAAAACAACGGCAAATCAATTTTGGAGAAACACTTTTTCACACCCAGGAGACAACATTTTGTGAGACTGTCTGTAGGCGGTCCTATGCATTTAGCGTAACTTTGTTTGTGTTTTTCATACAGAATACTGCATTCTTGTGCATATTGAATGTGATGAGACACTCGCTGCTGTTTAACAGCTCCCAACATTCATGTATTTTTCATTTTATACTAAGACCTTATGTGTCGCATCGATAAAAAAAAGTCGGACACAAACACAGAGCTACCCACGGGTTTATAATGCACACAAGTAGGAGAATTAATCGATATTTTATCAACCTTTCATTTGATAACAAAAATCGCCGCTTTAGGCCCATCCGTTCACTAATGAGTTCCTAATAACTGATTATTTTACTATTTTATTTCAACTATTGAAAATCGTGTGTCAGCCAAAATTAATTAATTTTCACATTTC
>JANTBZ010077467.1:0-20026 GCA_024741255.1 Exechia fusca | reverse complement strand
AGGGGGTGAAAAGGTATCAATTATGTATGCATTTCGCATCTGAATGCGGAGAGCTCTGGCATTCAATCCACTTGTGTGCACTTTGCGTCTCACTGTGCTGAATTACTAAAACGTTCGTCGTTCGTCGCATGGAATCTACAAAACATAAATTCGCAAAATGCGCTCCACGAAAAGCGGCGGATATATAGAGTTTAATCACATGCTGCTGAGCGCATCGCATAAATACTGGATAGATGTGATTATATCATATAAGAAAAGGTAATATTGGTATTCGTTCGTCAGGTGCTTACCACAACGGAACCATCCTCACGGAGGCTGCCCAGTTGCTTTACCTCACACAGAGAGACACGACACAAAACGACACGGTCACACACGGATACGAAAACAAAATTGCCGTGAATTGTGTGTTCCCTTCACCCTGATGGACTCCGAATCCGAAAACGCCCAAACTCTCGACGTACCTTGTTGATAGCCTGCAGAAATGCGGCCTTGCCGACCTTCTGCTGCTGCTTGCTGAACTGCATCTCCAGACGGCGTTTCTCCAGCTCGATGTGCCGGCGTTTCTCCTCCAGTTTCATGCGGATGCCGGACAATTTGCTCATGTCGACCAGCGGCTCGTCGTCGTCGACTGTGGGCAAAAGAGACACGTGTTGTAAGTTTGCGTACGGCATTCGATGATGCACAAACTATTTCAGATTTTCGTTAAAAACTGAAAATGCTCGGCCAAGTATTCAAAAGAACGATACAGAGCAAGAGCTCGCTCTTTCGTGAATTGAACCAGAATCATTAACCGGTTTTTACTCTTAACTCTTTTTCATTCATAACCACTTCCTGTCATTTTACTCTTCATTCAGAACCACTGACGGTCGTTCTCATAATCACAATCACTTGGCAGCTAGAGTATTTTTTGGCACTCTTTTTTTTGAACTATATGAGTAGAGGTGTACCAATCCAAGGTAATCACCGTCTAAAAGGAACCATAATATATAAGGGCGTCCAATGCTCCTGTGAATTTCTTACAGGTAAATTATTTTGTAATGCTGTGTTTTAGGTAAATCCCTTTTCGAAATTTGTTTGATCAATTCTGCTTACCATTATTGTCGTTCTGCTGGTAGATGACGTGCTGCTGCTGCCACGTCGTCGTGTTGGTCGGCAGCGCCGAGAACGACGTCTTCTTGCGCTGTGGCGGCTGCGGCGACGAACTCGCGGCATCCACTTCACGCGATGACGATGACGAAGCCTGCGCAGCTGCCGTCGGACCGCTATCGCCGCCAGTTCCGCCGCTGCTCTCGTTGGAATGTACATGTTTCAGCTGCGCCAGCGAAACGGTGTCGGTGCTTGACTGACGGCGCAGTAACTTCTTCTCCGTCTCGCGGTCCTGCTTCTCCGCATCGCCGCCGCCGCCACTCGAGTGGCCACCACCATTTTCACTGGTTTCATTATAGCCGAGCTGCAAAGTGCCACGGGCGTCTGCCACAGACGAGCGGAGTGCGACAGCCGGTTCGTGAGCGGCGTGCGCCAGCGTTGAGGCGGAGTACTTGCGCTCGGGCAGGCCGCACATGTTGATCTGGTCCTGAGAGCCGCCAAAGTTCTCGATGGTGAGCTGCGAGTCTTCGGTGAAGCTGTTGCGACGCGAGCGGCGACCTGCTTGTGAAGGTGCGGAAATTAGAGGCGAGCAAAGGTGGAGCAGGAGGAGGAGGAGTAAGAGCACGAGTTTGTGGGTGTTAAAGTTGATCGACAAACGATATGTTCAAACAAACAATTGAATTTGACATGTCTTATCTAATTCAACTAGTGCTCTAATGCACTTCTATCGTCTGTTATTTGTTCTATTGCTTCGAAGCCCGATTCCAGGAGTTCAGCTTACCTGCATATGTTGGCGTTCGCGCGTGCTCCCAATTGCTCGGACGACCGGCCGTGTGTTGCATGTGATCGCCTAAAGCCATGCGTGCACGTAAAATAATAAGCGCGCCAGAACCAACGTCGCAAAGAGAACGAGAAGGGGCGAAAAACGGAACGCAAAACAGAAGAAAAAAACAACGGGTGAAAACTCAGTTCTAGTCGGTGTTTGTCTATGTTATATCATGTGTCTGTGAGATGACAGATGACCGAGTGATGATGAGCGAGTGGCACAACATACCTCGTTCGTCGGCCTTCGAGTCCGTGTTCGATTTTTCTTTGGTCTGGCGCAAGCGTGCGGGTTGGAGGGGCTCGTGCATGGCGGTGTGCAGCGTCGGAATTGCTCGACCGCGGTGCACCACAAAGCCTGTGCACGCGCACACGCAGCAATGCGGTATTCGTGTGGTTTTTTGCGCGATGTGTGTGCGATTGGCGTTTGCGTGTGAGTGTGTGTGTGTGTGTGAGTGGGTGAGTGTGGTCGTGAGTAGAAGTGGATTAGTGTTGGGTTCGAACGTTCGGCGTGATTTGTGATAAGAAACCGGGCAGGTGGAAACGTAACAAAACGACTCGACACACATGAACAAAACACAATAAAATCGACGTCGACGACGACAAAACACGCATATTTTTAGAACTTGAATGCGAATGCGTTCGCTGAGGTCACGAACAAATCATTAAACCACCCACCTTCGTCGAAGCCGGCGTCGTTGCTCTCTTGGTACTGTGGCTGTTGCTGATGCTGCGGCTGCTGCTGTTGGGGATGATGCGAGTACAGCGGATGCTGCGAACTCTGAATGTGCGCCGATGTGGGCGGTGTGACGCGGCGCATCGACGATGCAGACGCCGATCGGTTGACTGTATGCGGCGCGTAGGTGCGTGCGTGTGTGTGAAAGTCAATCGAGATGTCAGTAAAAATATATAAACACAGGTCTCGCCGCCTCGGACTCGGACTCAATCTACCGGATGGTCGAACGCACAGAAATGGATGGGTATGGGAGGGGAGGCGAGCAAAATAAAATGCAATGCATTCGCAACGACGAACAAAAATCGAATGTTGTGTGTGTGTGTTTGGATGTCAGAAACAATTCGGGCAATGCGACATGACATGCAACGAACGAAATTGATAATAATCTATAGCTAGATTGCACATGCTCGCAAAAAACTCTTGACCCTATTGGTGGGACGAATTGAATGATAGATGCGACACGTACACACAGAAACTATTTGCTACACACAGACACAGGTGAAAACGGTCACTAAACTAGACACACACTCACACAGCCAGACAGCAGGTCAATCCAACATATGGACGCGCAAAAAACACGTAACACAAAATATACAACGAATGGGCGCAGGCGATTGAAAAGACATTACGTCCGAATCTCTAATCGATCATGTAATGTGAGTGGGTGTTGGGTGTGTAAATGAGTAAACATATATACAGAAAACACAAAAAACGAACAAGCAACATAGCCGGACTGAATGAGAAACCACAACACACGAAGAGGCGACACGAGACTCCAAAGCGACAAACAGAAAACTCAGACACACACACTCAGCAGCTGACCTTGGAACGGCTGCCGGTTCAGCGTGCTGGCCGTCGGGCCGGCCGCATCAATGTCATCGCCGCGCAGATCCGGAATCGGGCAGACCGTCGGCACGGTCAGGCCGCGCCGATGGACGATGCCGTGCACGTTGCTGGCCTCTTCTTCAATTCGACAGACAAACCAACACACAGACAGACGCGACATGGACGACATGGAGGCCATGGAGAAACGGATCGAAGAAAAGGCGCGTATTTTCAGAGAGGTGTTTGAGTGTGTGAAATTTCAATGTAAGCGACAGCAGCCAGCGAAGCCGCAGACCGCAGAGGACATGTGAACCGTAACGAAACCAAAGCATAAAGCATACGGGAAAATTGGTCGACTGGGATTTTTGCTGATCCCTGTTGCTGATTCAATCGTTTGAACGCACATTCACTCATGCAAGCACGCATTCACTCGTAATTTGTGTAGATTTTAGTGACGATCGCATAAATTAGCAAACGAAAATCGTAACGCAAATTAATTCAAATCCAATAATAACGTTGTTGTGGGTTGAGGTAGGTACGTAAGTGAATAGTTCCGTGTCTGATCGATCGATCGTCATTACGTCTGTGTCTATATGTTTGTTTGTTTTGAATGCACTGAATATATCGAATACGAATACCACACTCATTAGACACGCTGCAATTATTCGCTTACATATTATGCGCAGGCTCGTCAAACCGAAATTTGCGTATTGTGTGTGTATTGAAACGATAAAACATATTGTATCCAAATAATATCTACCAGGGAAAACGCCGCCGCCACAACAACTCTCACTGACCAACACATAATGACCGTTTCGCTCACCTGACACCTGCTGATGCTCCGTCATGCCCGGATACTGCACGCACTTGGTCGGATGAATCTCGAACAGATTGAACAGATCCGCCAGCAGCGCGACCAGATTCTGCTTGGCCGCGCCGCGCATGTACGTGATGTCGGACGGCTGCATGTGGAACACAGTGTAGGGCAGGTGGCGCTGTGAGAACTGCGCCACCAGCAGCACATTGTGAATGGAGTCCTCGACGGTGGGCAGATGGGAGACGCGCACACTGGGCCACGGGACGACACGCGGACAATAGTAGGAGACGAGGAATGCGAGGCAGACGCCGTCGCACAGGTCGCGGTACTCGCGGATCGGCGGCATGTTGGGCGAGGGCAGCCGGTTGAATTGCTGTACGTGTTTCCATGGAAAATTGATTTTTTCAAATTATTTTCATGAGTAAAGGACGATCAATTCGATGGTTATTTGAATTGATGATTATTTTCTTGAACTTACCGTTCCATCCACATCCGCCTCCAGCTCCGCATTGATCCGTCGCTTCAGCGTGGCGCATGCATGCGAAATCCACACCAGCAGGCCCTGCTCAAAGTGGAACTTGTCGCGCGGCAGCTGACCGCCGGAGATGCGCTGGACGGCGGCGGCGATGCGATCGGCGGTCGCCACCTCCTTGGCGTACAGCACCATCAGGGCGTCGATGACCAGCATGTGCGAGTGCTGCAATGCAAGATAATTACAATTATTGCATTCAAATATGAACGGTTCGTTATTCCTTACAATTCGCAGCGGATTCGTCTGAATCAGCGCCGTCTCCGTCAGCTGCACATCGCTCGTCTCCGCTCCCGCTCCCACCGCAATGCCCTTGCGCGTCATCGTCTGCAGTATCGACCAGTGATTGAGGCTCTGGTAGTTCGGATCCGAGTACAGATTCGACAGCGTCTGGCAGTACAGCGACGCATTGCCCAGGCCGACGACGATCTGCGGCTTGATGTGATCGTGGCCATCGTGGTCGCGGTAGAAGGGGTCCTTCAGCTGGTCGGGCACCTGATTGTTGAACGCCTTGGAGAGTAGCCAGCGCAGCGAGGAGCGCTGATGGGCCTGGGCGAAAACGTGTGATGGAGAAATCGTGTTATTGGCGCGCTGAATGTCATGAACTGTGTGTGTGTGTGTTGGCGCAAGGCGAGTTCGCAGACGCGACGCGCGCTGTCGCAGACGCAACGGTCTATTTGCTATCCATATGTGGCGAGTGCGGCGGCCGCACAATCACACGTAATATACATTAGTGTATAGAGGTATGTATAGTAGAGGCACTCATTCGTATGTCATTCATATGCGCCGCATGAGCATACATCGCACGGCAAAAGACACACACGCACACACAACACTCCAAAACACAAACACACTTTGCGGGTTTGGGTGGTGAGAGTAAACGATGAGCACACGCACACGATTACGTCACTTTTCCATTTTGGCGCCTCAACTGACAACACCCGCGCCTCTGCTGCAAATCAACATTTCACAATTGTCGGTTCGGTGCGTCTTCAATGCGCTGCGCGACTGCGGTCGCCGCGATTTGTCGATAAAAAACGATACACCGCTTTTAAATGCTTTTGCGGTGAATCAGAGACAGGGGGTAATTGATAACGCTCGAAGTTAAAGCCACGACGTTCGATGCATCGAAGCGAGAGTCTAGACGATGCAGACGGCTCAAGTGAGAGGCGGGAGTGGCGCACCTGTGCGCACCTGTGTGCGCGCAAATAATATCGTGTCTCCGCGTGCGTGCGGCCGGCCGCCGCAAAAGCCGCAACCGGTACGGCGGCATGCTGGGCCGCATGCATTTCCAAACCTGACACCGCTTAAGCTAGTGCACGAATGTGTTGCTGCATGCTGCTGGTTGTTGGCACGACGATGGCACGCGACTTGACATTTTCCACACACACACACACACATATGCACACACTCACATTCGCACGTGTACATTCTACTCCCCGCACAGGTATTATTGACGCCGCGAAGAGAGATCCGATACGGGTTTGTGTGTCTGCATTGTCGCGCATATGATTTCACCGGCGGGCTGAGACTGCTCTGCAAAAAGTGCAGACAATCTGGCCCGCAAAGGTGCCACCCGATGCACGGCCGTCACATACACACAGTCACATATCACACATATGTAGACTGGCAGAAAAGACGTCGTGCATTACCTCACCGCACGCCACATCTGATTCTGATTATTCAAATCGAGTGTGGTGTTTGCACTCGAAAACGGCAAAACTCGCACCACACACTATTGTGATATTCATCACATGCATGCACACCACACACAGCCACAGCAAAGTATAGATAAAATGGGAGTGTGTGCATATGTAAAGTGTTCGAACGCAGCACCAAACCACATACACACACACACTCACTCCAGCGAACACACACGCCAGCCGCAGTCGTCAATTGCCATGAAACACAACCGCAAAGAAAATCGTAGGCGTGTGTTTGTGTGCGCCCGTGTACGCTAGTGTGTGCGGTTGTTACACATACCACGAACACACGAACGTGCAGCGCTTGTAAAAAATGTGCGTGACGCTGCTGTGAATCGTGCGCGCGGCGTAGGCGCGAATATATAGGTGAACGCACACCATTCGAATCTCACACCTGAGCCGCAACATTCCGCGCAAAACAGCGAGCGAGCACCCGAAAAGTGTGCACGACATTTTCGCCGAATGTAAAGCGCGCTTTGATGACAAATAATAGAAATGACGACACGGCGGCGGACGGCGGAGTCGTAGAAACATCGCAGAGACTTGCGCGCGCACCCGTTCAAAACATACACACTGCACACTCACTCACTTCGCTTGCAATTGCTAATTGGTTACACTTTATCGCACACACACACAGCACATACGATATAATGCAGCGAAAAGTACCAACCTGTTTGGCTTCGAAAGTCTCCGGCAGTTCGGCGGCCATGACGACGACGACGAAGACGACGTTGAATGGGCAACTGGCTGGGCAGCAACACGCTGCCAATTGCCGCCGAGATGGCCGAGATGCTGATCACGATAGTGCGCCGATGTTTAGTTATGTGATGATTTGATGATTATCCTTTTCTCGATGCTGCGCTGCGTTTCTGTTGTTGAGACGAACGATGTGTTGTTGTGGTTTCACAGATGCGAGTGCGATTGTTGTTTGTGGGGGCGACGCAGACACACTCACGCGCACACTCGCGGGGACACGATAATGTGGCCCAAGGTCACAGACACGCCACAAAACTACACACACTGACACTCCGCACCACACACACGTTTCGCTAGTTGTCACTTTGTCACCGCAATGATTTTGCTCTGCTCTTTGTGCTGCTTTGCAACCAGCCGCCCAATTGGGGCACCACACAGACAAACACAAACACTTGCTCAACGCACTCGTAACCACTGCTGTGTTTATCGACACACTTTATGTATGTTCTTCATGCACTCACACTCGTCGTCGTCACTCGCGCTGGGCGCAAGTGTGTGGCGATGCCACGACTTTTGTCACTGGTCGGCGGTTGTTTTCTGTTGCTTCGGCTGCTGCTGCTGTGGAATATGCAAATCAGTTACGATCACATACACACTCACACGAACAGACACGGTCACTTTGCCAACGACGGTCGGACGCGGACGGTCGAATCATTTTGCGTGAGCGTCGATTGTCGCTGCGACCAAACCAGCCAGGTGCTGGCTGCTCCGCGGCGCTGAACGCGTTTTATTGGAAATATAATATACGCGGTCGTCGTCGTTGTCGCGGCCGTATGTGGGTTCAAAACGCTGGCTGGCACACTGGAGCAGCGCGAATGACTGAACTCGAACGTCATCGCGCAGCACACTCGCACACACAGACACAAACTACACGCACGGCAGACGGCGTCTCAACACCACCACCAGCCAGGCCCCAACTGACATCGCGCAACTCGCGTTGATCGAGCCAGCACAAACGCACACACACTCACACAAAAGCACCACACTAACATACACACAACTACAACACAATTTGCGCCGTGTAAACGCAAGACTGCGTCGCGTCTTGTGGCTGTGGCAGCACAACGGCAAACTCTTCTGACTGTGACGAATCGAAAGATCTCGCATTTTATTCCATACCGCCGCCGTGCGCATCTGCAGCCGACAAAGTTGGATCAAGTTGAACACGTATGCACGATAGTTGCGGATAGATATTGGTGGATAGATCCGACGGTTGTATGTGTGTGTGTCTTGTTATGTCGCGACCAGTGAATTGAAACGTTTGAGACGCGTATTGGTTTTGTATTGGCAAAGAGGACACTGCACGAAAACACATAAAACACACGCATATACACGCACGCCTACGACTCAAACAACACCATCACCGCACCTATCTGCAAATGACACAGAATATTGGATGTGTATGATTGCATGTGTGTGCTCGCGTACGAGTCGGACAATAACGCACACACACGCACACGCGCTTTATCGTCACACGATGCTCAAGTGTGCGTGTGAGCGCTTTGGGGCTGTTGTCTGTGCCAAACGCGCGCAGACTATCGCAGACGCAACACACACAGCACATTTTTGGGGTCAAATTGAATCGGCTGCCAGCAGCGCGGTTTGTGAACGATATGGGCGACACACACACACAACACACACACTCAAGCACATACAAAATTTTGCACACACGCACACTCGAGGCGATGAGGAACACTACCGCCTACCGCTCTCGAGACTTGGAGACTTTGAGCGGTCGCCAATGCTGATGAAAGGGCACTTGAGTGCGTTTATGCACAAATCAGAAACACGCCGACAATAACCGCGGAACGCGCTGTCCGCAATTACTTTGCGAATAGCGATTATTTGCCAAAGAATGCCCGCCGTCAGCAGCGCCAAGTGCACATACCAAACAGCCACACGCACACACACACACACAAACATACACCGCGATGATGATGACGGTGATTCTGTGGGGGGCAGCACGCACACAAACACACACACATGCATTTGTGTATACATATTCGTTCTTTCTTCACACGCACTCTGCCTCTGCACTCTCTCGCTCGCTCTGTCGTCAACACACACGCACTTTTCGACGCTCTTCGCCAACACTCGTTATTTTCCACGCTCTCGGTGGTGCTGCGCGATAGCGACTTTGCGATGATGATGACGAGTGCGCTGCTGCGCCCCGGCCCTGGACTCCAGATGGTCGCAGCTCGTTTGTACACGTACCACTCGCTCGATGCGGGGGCCGCAATGGCGCACTTGCAGTCCGATGCTCGCGTACACTTGGCGTCAAACACTCGGCACGATTCCACACAGGGGGGGACAGTATAAACGGACACAAAACACGACGGGGACAATTGCAAGCGCGACGCGGATCACGGCCTCTTTGCGGCAGCCATTTACAATAATAAAGCAAGGTGAGCGAGCGAGTGACGGACTGAGACTGACTGTCACTCGCGAACTTCGCGATGCGGCTCTGCGGGAATGCGATGTTATTGGCTCGTCTGCCGTGCGCAGTACTAGATCGGCAGCTTAACATTTGACTGCGTTTCCCCTCCGCTCGCTCTCCGCCTCTTGGCGACGCTTTTTCGGGCTCCATTCGTTGCTCGGATTTCCGACAGTTGTCGCTCGCTCGAAGCCAGCCGGTCAGCTGTCAAACTACCGAATCAAAACACACGGTCGAGAGTTCGCGTAATATTTGCTCCGGGCACCGTCGTCTCGGCTCTTCTCCAATTTATCACACAAAACCATGTTCTCGGGCAGTTTGTGCACGCCTCTGCGATCCGGTCGCCTGCAGGCCGTGGTCCAGGCTGTGCGCCAGGGGCACACGATGCGCGGAAAGCCGGCCGGCGAGGCGCGAACGCTTGCGCAGCGTTTACGAGGTGAGTGTGTGTGTGTGCGTGTTGTGCAGAAAAATGCACATGTGTGTTATGTGATGTGATAAGAACGCGCAAGTACTTATTCGACTTCTCCGCTGATCACAGACGAGAATCCCGTCGATGCGGAGCTGGCGCACCGCGTGGACATCGGTTTCCCTCAGCTGCGGCCGCCGCGCTCCCAGCAGACCAAGGAGCGACTGGCCCACGTGAAGGCGCAGCGCTCCAACGCCGAGCTGGAGAAGCAGGCCCGAGCACACACGCGTAAGTTTACCATTGCATATTGCGTGCAGCAATGCGGAATAATAACTCTCGCTTCCAGTCCAAATCGATCTCGACGAGGTGAAACGCGACTGGCTGCAGACCAGCGGCCAGTTCCACATTCGCGATCTCGCCCATCACTACGGCGTCTTCGAGCATCTGTTTGGCGCTGCGTACTTTGTGCCGCGCGTCGCCCTCGATATCCAGTTCGAGGTGGCCGAGGACAAGCTGGCGCCCGTTTACTATGGCAACACGATCCAGCCGAGCGAGGCTAGCGCAGCGCCGCAGGTGCGATTCGACAGTTCGGTGAATATTCCGGGCAACGAGAAGGGCGACTCGTTGTGGACGCTGGTGCTGACGAATCCGGATGGCAATCTGGAGCAGGAGGGCAAGGAGTTGGTGCACTGGTTCATGTGAGTTTTCAGCTAATTTGAGGTCAATCACCGACAACTAAATTATTTCGTTTCGGATTCGCAGTGCCAACATTCCCGGCGGCAACGACGTACTGAAGGGCGACCAGATCGTGCCCTACCTGCAGCCGATTCCGCCCAAGGGCACCGGCTACCATCGGCACATTTTCGTGCTGTACAAGCAGAACGAGCGACTCGATTTGAGCCAGTACGCGGTCAAGGAGGCGTAAGTGCAATGGCAAAGTACCAATCATGTTACTCCAAATCTGACATATTTCCTCTCTTCCTCGCCAGCGATCGCAACGATCTCACCGCCCGCACCTTCAGCACGCTGGACTTCTATCGCGCCCACCAGGACTCGCTGACGCCCGCCGGCCTCTCGTTCTTCCAGTCCAACTGGGAGCCCTCGCTGACCGCCTTCTATCACGAGCAGCTCGGCCGCCAGGCGCCCCAGTACGAGTACGACTTCCATGCGCAGTACCGACGCGACGAGGAGTGGTTCCCGCTGCGCCAGCCCTTCAATCTGTACATGGACAAGTTCCGCGACCAGAAGCAGGTCGACAAGGAGTTCCTGGTGCGGCGGCTGGCCAAGAGCGATCCGTTCCGCGGGCCGGAGCCGGCGCTGCAGTTCCCGAACGCGCACCCGATCACCGGAGTGCCGTCGTGGCTGAAGACAGAGATGAAGAAGGAACGGCTGGGCTGGGGTCGAGTGAACGATGTGTAGATGGGAGCAGGTTGCGACCGGCGGCGTAGTTTAGCAGTGAGAGAGGAAATACAGTTGAGTTGTTTGGAATACGTTTGCTGGTGGGGTGGTTTATTCTAGCTTCCACTTCAATGCGCCACTTTTGCGGTCGGCGGCGCCTTCGGCTGCACCTGCTGCAGCCGCTGCACCGCCGCCGGCAGCGTTGTGCATCCGATGCACGTGTGCAGCGTATCGTGTATGAAGATATCACAATCGATGCAGAAATACTGCTCGCACACGCCGCACGTGTACACGCACTTGTCTGTGGCTTCGGTGAGCGAGCGCTGGCACGCAAAGCAAGCGGCGGGCAGTCGTTTGTCCGAGGCGCTGAAGGGCAGCTCCTTGAAGTGGTTGACGGGGAAGAGATGGTGATAGGAGCGGGCCAGATGCGGGGCGGAGACGAGTGTGAGGCCGCAGGCCAGACACTCGATGGGCAGTTCGCAGTACTTGCTGGAGCATTGGGGGCAGTGGTAGCCGGTGGCGGAGAGGCGGGCGGGTTCGTCGGCGCTGTCGGCGTGGCTGTGGAGGAGGGTCGAAGGAATGGTTAACACTTTGCCTATAGGCTGGTCTTAAAGAACTCAACAACTCACCACGTGCACATCGTCAACAACGGCGTACTCCCGCTCGCCGCGTCCACGCCCTCCGGCCCGCCACCGTGCGGAAAGCCCATCTTAATCAGCGAATTCTCCTGCGTCTTGGCCGCCAGCGGCGGATCAATGTGCTGCAGCAGCTGATCCTTGAAGTGCGCATCATCCAGAATAGCCCCATAAATCCCGCCCGTCTCCTGCGTCAGGTGCCGGCACACGCGGATCTCGGCCGACAAACTGACCACCGAACAGCGGACGCCCTCGCGCTTCAGCTGGCCCACCGTCTCCAGAATGTCCGATGGGTCGCACGTCGTCAGACTGCCCATGATCACCAGGATCTCTCGCGACGCGTGCGCCGGCAGCAGACGCAACGTCTGCAGCGCCAACTCCAGTCCGTTCTGCAGCGACGGCTCGCCGTGCAGGCCGATCTTCTGCAGCTGGCGCACCGATCCGGTGTGCTTGCGACAGCTGCCCTTCAGGTCGCAGATCTTCTCCGCGCGCTTGCCGCGCAGCGCAATCAGACCCATCTGGCTGATGGGGTTCTGGTCGAAGAACTCCTCCATGAAGATCTCGAGCAGCTTGGCGGTGCACAGCAGACGGGTGGGCTTGAGGTCCTGCATGGACATCGATTCGGAGCAGTCGACTATGACGTACAGGTGTCGCATCATGCCGAGGCGACTGTGGCCCTTCTTGAGGGCCTGGCGCTTGCGCTTGGCCTTCTGGATGATGTCGGCGATGGCGCTGTCGACGAGGCCATCGTCGTCCTCTTTGATGGCCTCCCTGCGCGGTGGTTGGGGAGCGGATTTGTTGTTTGAGGTTATGCGATTTATTGGCGAGGCCGCTGTCGTGCACCTGATTTGCGCGAGGTCCTTACCATGTCTTCTCGTAGCCGGTCTCCCAGCGGTACTCTTTTGGGTCGTCCTCGTCGGCCATGGCTGGAAGTGGAATGTGTGCTACAGGTCCTGAAGTCGGCCGGGGACGCTAAATTAGACAGCTCTCGCGCGCAGCTATACAAAAAATCAAGCTCGCAGACAACAAACAAATCGGCGAAATAATGCGAATTGCGAGACACAACGAAATGCGCAACAACCAGTGGTTCACTTAGCAAACCAGATTCCGAACTGATCCGATTCGCGCCTAAGTGAACTGGCGTTCATTTACTAGCGATTGCAGAAGATGTGTCAAAACAAAAATCGCAGACGATTTGTTTTTGCAACAACAACAACGACGCCAGACGCCAGAGTCCATCCAAATCTCCATATCGATCCAACAGCGAAACGCGAACCATCGACATCGACGGTAATTCAGGTAATTGGTAGCCGCAATTGGGCGATTGCCTCCAACTCCGGGCTCCGATCCGATTCATCAGTGTTTGTGCACAATTGTGACCCCTCGAATATGGTGCGGAAAAGCGGTGCATCGCCGAAAGTGAAGAAGGTGCCCCGCAACAGAGCAGCAGCGACGACATCAGCCAACATCGACGGTGAACAGACGACCGATTCGTCCAACAATCAGGTGGGTGCAACTGTGCAACTATATGAGGGTTGGGGATCATACCACGAATATAGAGCATGATGCCTGACTGCAGACTGCAGTGTGATAAATCAATAGAAATGGGAGGTATATTCATCTTCATCATACAGCCAGCATCGGTTTGCGTTCGAATGAATGAATAAGCGGCGTCATATCATAATTTCGTTCTTCATCCTCCCTGTTTATCGTTCATCAAAATGGGTGCCTAATTTTCGCATCATTTGAGCACGAAATGCTCTCCACACCTCTGCGTGTGCTTGCAATCGGTGGGTGCAACTGTGCAACTATATGAGGGTTGGGGATCATACCACGAATATAGAGCATGATGATGTCTGACTGCAGACTGCAGTGTGATAAATCAATAGAAATGGGAGGTATATTCATCTTCATCATAATCATACAGCCAGCATCTGTTTGCGTTCCAATGAATGAATATGCGGCGTCATATCATAATTTCGTTCTTCATCCTCACTGTTTATCGTTCATCAAAATGGGTGCCTAACTTTCGCATCATTTGAGCACGAAATGCTCTCCACACCTATGCGTGCAATCAGGTGGGTGCAACTGTGCAACTATATGAGGGTTGGGGATCATACCACGAATATAGAGCATGATGTCTGACTGCAGACATCAAATCAAAAGAAATGGGAGGTATATTCATCTACATCATACAGCCAGCATCTGAAAGCGCTCGAATGAATGAATATGCGGCGTCATATCATAATTTCGTTGTTCATCCTCATCGTTGCTAGGCGTCATCAAATGGGTGGGCTAACTTTCGCATCATTTGAGCACGAAATGCTCTCCACACCTCTGCGTGCATACTCGTGTGTGCACAGATTTACGAGCACACGCTCCGCGGCAACAGCATCAGCAGACAGCAGTATCTAAGAAGGGGATTGCACACAGTTGTCATTGCGGACCATAGTGGTGCGATTCTAAGAGCATGGAAAACAAATTCTTCAACTTCTGATAAACTACTCCATAAGGCCTAATGGCTTGAATCCTTGAATCACACCAGTACCACCTGCACTGTCATCCACGATGGCAACTGCGTGCATTCCCCTCGCGAAGCTCAAAAGTTCACAAGTGCCGCGCCTGTTCTATAAATACCCGCGAGATTGAAATAGACTTGATATATACCCACAGCTTCCCATATACACACACATACGACACACACAAACACACGTAAACTTTGCTTCTGCACACTTGACTTGTGAGCGCCCAGCGTTCGGCCAAGCGAGCACGCACGTCCATATATCCATTCAGTCGATTCGTCGTGAGCATCGCGAGCGTACCGCTAATTCGTCGTCTCCCGCGCATTATTTTATTTTTCTTGGCAAAGGCCACCGTATTCGCACGCAGACTCACACACACATCATTGTCATCGATTTTCGGGACGGAAACGAAGTGCATTGCACAATTTGGCGATTACGCAGCCCAGTCACAGTCACGCTGTACGTGCGGACGGTCAATCGGTAGTCGAGTCATTTCACGTCTCGCGTAACCACGGAAAATTCCGCCATTCATTTCGAGATTTGCGTGCTTGCTGTATTTTCGTGTGGGCTTGCCGTATATTCATCCTGTTTGCTCTCTCTCGATGCTTCGTCTGCCCAACAGCACGATCGATACAGCGGTCATTGTCGTCACGCACCTGGGGTCATTTGCGTGCTCTGCAATCGCTCTGATTGTGCGTAACATTTTCCGCATACTCTCTTATAGCGAATAGCGAATGTGTGGGTTTTCCACGCACACGTTCGTTCGTTCATTCGCTTGCTCGTGATTGTTCTGGTGTGCCTGTCTGTCCGTGTGTCTGTGCGTGTTGTGCCTGCCGTCGATGACTCAAAGCTCATTTTTCTCTCAACATGTTATCCACACACGCGCGCCCGTATAGTTTTCGCTATTTTTAAACCTACTTCCGACCATGTCGACGTTCTCAACTGGTGGTGGTGCCGCGTCCAATCGACCCCAGTACATCATCAACTCCAACAGTTTGGAGACGGTGCACAGTGAGGTGAATACGCGCAGCGCGTCACGAGAAAAACACACACACACCTACACGAACATTCATCTGTCTATACACATCTGTCTGCTCTGATAAAATCAATACCGCGGGTGCCTGTCTGGCAAAGTTGAATAACACGCAATTGTGCTTTTTGTTGTTTCTTCTTCCAAATACACAGCACTGCGATCCGCGTCCTCAGTCTGTGCTCAGTCTGCACTCGTGCCTGTCCAACCCCGACGTGCCCGCCGACGACGACGCGTCATCCATTTCATCGCTGCTGTCGCCGCTGCCCGACGACCATTCGTCGCAGCACGCCGCCTCACTGGAGCCCATCGACGAGGACTACAAATCGGCCTACGGTGACGAGGAGGACAAAGAGGCGGACGACGACGACGACGACGACAACGCCACCACCATCACCGGTGACACCGAAGCCGACGCAGCCGCCGCAGCCGCCGACGCCGCCGAAGATTCCGAGGCCGAAGAGATCCAACTGCAGACGAAAATCGCCGACTTGCGCACGCGTAAAGAGGAAATGCTCAACTTGGTCCGCGAGCTGCAGACAATGAACGACCTGAGCTCCGCGCGCCAGCCGCCAGCCGCTGCCGAGACTGCGCCACAGCCGACCACCTCGGCGGCCGCCGCCGTCTCCGCAACGCCCGCTCGAGCAGTTAACATCCGCTTCGAGCGCATCGTGCCCATCGAAATGGTGCCCGCCGCTCGTGGCTCGACATCGACATCGGTCTCGCCGGCGGCCGGCGCCTCGCGTTCACCGCTGTTGGTGACCAATGCGTCGCCACCCGCGGAGGCTGCCGCAGCCGCCCAGTCGCCGGCGCCGACGCTGAAACCGCTCAGCTTCGGCAAGGAGGCGACCCTGAACGAGAAGCTGTCCGAGATCAACGCGATGAAGCAGAAGTTGATTCGGCTGCAGACGATGATGAACACGGTGAACAGCATCGAGAAGCAGGACGATGGGAACGGGCAGGCGGCGGCGGCGGCAGGAGGTGCCACGACGATTCCGATCGAGGTGCTGACGACGAGCAGCGTTCCGCAGCAACAGCAGACGTCCGTCGCCGGTGCCAGTGGCGGTGACGTCGACTCCGCCGAGGAGGAGCTGGAGAAGCGTGTCGCCTCCATTCAGTCAATGACGCAGGATCTGAAACTGCAGTCGGCCACGCTGGCCGCCGAACGCGATCGGCTGCGCGACATCAAGAACGAACTGGCGCGGCGCAACGAACTGAAGGACAACGTGCTGCTGGATCTGGAGGAGCATGTTGGGTTGGGTCCGCGTGCGAAGCTGCCGTCGGGTTTGGAGAGGCGATCGTCGCGAGCGACGCGATACGAGGAGGACGATGAGATGGATGTGTCGACTTTGGTGCCAACGACGATCGGAGATGCCAATCGCCAGACGTTCAACGACCTCGGCGGCGGCGCAGGCGACATTCCGTCGAAGTGCGGCTTCAAGAAGAGCCTGTCCGAGGAGCCGTGGCGTCGCGGCTCCGAATCCGGTCAGCCGAAGCGATTCACGGCGTACGGAGGCGGTGACGGCGCCGCCGGCGGATACTTATCAGCGACCGGTCATCGCGTCAAATCGAATGCATTCGCCGATCGCTATGGCGTGACCGGAGCGGAGCCGGAGGATCTGACGACGCAGACGACGTCGGCGGACGATGGCAGCGTGCGATCGGAGGGGTCGAAGTTTGGCGGCGGTAGTTTGTTCATGCCGCCACCGATGCGAGCGTTGCACTCGGTTGGCGGCGGATGCGGCGGAACTTATGATGGAGTCGATGCGGCTGCCTGTCGTCCGACGAATGGATGCTGTGGCGGAGCCGAAGGTCTGACGAGTCCGCCGCAGTGCGCGTACCACCAACAGCACCAGCATCATCATCACGGTCACGGTGGCGGCGGTTCGACGGCTGCCAATGCTCAGTCGACGACGGCGGCGGCTGCTTCCGCGGCACAGGCGCCGCATCCATCCTGTTTCAACGATCCGGTGATGGCGCAGCAGTTCATCCAGACGCAGCAGATTCTGATCAATTCGGTCAACCAGTGCAATCAGCTGCTGTGGGACCAGCAGCGGGATATCAATAATTTGAATAGTGCGGTGATTTTGGTGAGTTGGGAGATGTTCTTTTCACTTTTGTATGTTATTTTGCGGAGTTTCCATAGGATTTTAATTGATGTGCGTTTTATATGTATTTTTGGCGAATATTTTGGTTGAACTACAATTTTGAAAGGGCATACAACCCATTGCCCCACCTTACCCTACGTACAACTTTTTGAGTTACAGCAAATGTTCCTGATTTGTTTATTGTTCCGCTTATTTACGCAAAACAAATCGAACTCTCTACAATAGATCTTATGTAATATTCCAAAGATGTGTATCAACATTGTAAGATACGAGCATATGAATAGCTCGAAGTGCCGATGTCATGAGAATGTTCACGTAAAAATATTGGTTTTCTTTCTATACCCGTCTTCCACCCTCATCCCAGCTCCAAGAGCGCCTCCTCAACTTCACCAACGCCGCACGCGCCGAATCGGTCATCGCGCAGCCACATCCGGCGCATCAGCCGCTAACAGCAGCCGCCCGAGCCGAATCCGTTCCGCCGCCGCAGCCGGCCTACCAGCACTCGTACCGCGCCCAGTCCGAGCAGCATCATCAGCAGCAGCAGCAACCACCGCAAATGCTGCAACACCAGAGCTACACGCCCCAATCGACGATGCCCGTCGCAGCGTCCGCGTATCCGCGTCACTATTCCTCGTCGACGGCCATCTCGTACGCACCGCAGCCGCCGGCGGCCGCGGCCACTGGTCGACCGCCACTCCCACACCACCATCACCAACACCACCACCAACATCAGCAACCACAACAGCAACACCAATATCAGCCACAACATCAGACACAACATCAGCCACAACACTCGCTTAACGCTAACCTTGCTATGCAGCAGCAGCAACCTCAGCCTCAATCGTCCCAACGCGGCCACTCGCTCGCTCCGCCCACACAATTCCCTCTGCCACCGCCGCGTGAGTTCCTTCCCCATCCGCAGCGCATCACGCACCACCTCGTCGATCGCGCTCCCAACGATCTTCCGCCACCGGTCCAATCCGAGCCGCCAATGCACACACATCACATCCATCCGCAAGCGACCGGACCCTATCTGAATAACAATCCCAACTCGCCGCTGTTCAATGGCTCGCCGAATCCGGCCGGCGGCGGCGGCGCGGGTGCCATGCAACAGCTGCAGATGGGCGGCCCCGGTTCGATGGGCAATCCACCGATGTTTGTGTACCACAATAACAATCATTCGGCTGCGGCGGCGTCGGCGTCGAATGCCAATAATTTGGGTGCGAGTAATATCAATAGCAATCACACGATTGCGGCGAATTTGAATATGGCCCAGGCACAGAATGTGGCGTATGGAATGCCTCAGCAGCAGCAGCAACAGCCGCTGCAGCAGCAGCAGCAGCAGCCGATTACGCTGAACAACCAGGTGCCGCCCGGCAATCGAGCGAACAATTATTGGGACAATTTCCGCAGGTAAGCCGGGCCGCCGGGCTGGATGAGAGCGATTGTAGAGTAGAGTAGATATTTTTTAGAATTAGTATAGAGATAGGGTAACGTATCATAATTTAAATTTTCCTTTTCTGTTCGTACATCCATTTCATTTGCTTCGTCGCGATACACATATGCTTTGCACTCTCTGAATCAAACGCCACACAAAAACACACATCCACCGACACGCGACCATTTCGAGGTTGCACAGACCCGCACGAAGGCAACCGTATGCGCCAGCATCGTCAATAGACGGATGGTGGACGGTGGTCGGGCAATGAGAAGGGGCTTTTGTTATAGTTTGCGAATACACACGTCCTTTGGTAAGTGTGTGTGTGCTATTTGGACTCCCAAACGTGTGTTTTGTGTTTGGAAATCGTTAGTGTTTCGTTTTTGTTTGCTAGTTGTGAGTTAACAACCGGTTTCTGTGATTCAACCCAATAACGGCCGTTTTTCTCTTCAGTGGATCCGACCTGCGAATATTTTTAACATGGTTGTAAGTTATAATATTTTACCACGAGGTGTTGAAAGGGCTCTTACAAGGTATTAAGGGTATTACGGGTCTAAAGGTCGTACAAGATCTTAAAACACCTAAACCTCCTATAACACGGTAGATACGTTCCCGAGGAAACCGTGTTATAGCAAAATCGTGTTCTAAAAGACAAGGAGCCCATACAAAATCCGGGGATACGTCCCAAGCTGAAAAAGCAGACCCAAAAAACAATAAATGCTTCGTTCAAGGTGTAAATAAATGTATCAAGTGTTTTATTGCACATTTCTTGTTGATATAA
>JANTBZ010077357.1:0-20034 GCA_024741255.1 Exechia fusca | reverse complement strand
CTGTACTACGTGTTACACATTCGTGCATGCACACATAAAACTCCATCGAGCCCGGCTAATTCGGAATGTGTGTGTGTGTACTTTGTTTAAACAGGATCAGATAGCAGGTCACGCGACCCATTTAAGGTGCGCGCACGCACGCTCGCACACGCTGAGCATCGTTGTGCGGGGGCATGTTCCGGCCGGTAGTAGCCGGGGCGCAAAGATCAAACGGCGGCACGCGCGCGATCGTGCTGTGCGAGGGCTGCGCGAGTCTTGTGTGTCGGACGTACGATATAATACACATTCGCGGCGCGAGCATATCTGCATGCATATGCCCGAGTGCGCGCAGTTCGCCACGGTCATTAGGGCCGGAAGGACGTGTGCGTGCGTGCGGGGTAAATACTGGCGAGCTGCGACGACGACGACAAGTCGCGTGTCTACGCTGTTATGCTCGTGTAGCACTCGTTCGGGTTGAACTGCAGTGTAATATGTTGTATGTTGAACATGGTAAGATTGTGTCGCAGTTCTCAAATGGGGAAAATAGCGCACGAAATGTGCAAAAGAGAAGCCACCGCAGTCGAAGCATTGTTGGGTGTGAGCGTGTGTCCGCACAGTATATTTGTTGTGTGTGTGTTTGAGAAACATACACCTGAAATGTTCGAATGCGTATAGCATAAGTTTATGCTTCGTTTGATTTTTTAGTGAGTTTCTGAGTTCTTGTAATTCCTATCACATATCAATAGATATGCGATTGATATATAAAGTCCTCCGATAGCATAGCTTTCACTAAATCATGATTCAAAGGTCTAGGATTCATGCTGATTGATGCTGATTTGCCGAGGACCGACACACTCCAAACACCATTTGCGGTTCGTCAGTTCGAAAAAAATCTCCAACCGACCTACAGGACACAAATGCAACGAGCGCACAACTTGCAGCGTTCCGGCGGTCCGGCGACACAAAGAACCCGAGAGAACGAGAGTTGAATTTCAAATGGCCGGTGCCGGGTTTCATGTGTCGTCCGAATGCAGAATGTGTGATTGTGGGAAGGCGACGAACGCGAGCATGTCTGTTTTTATGGTAAACGTCATGTGGCTGGTTTGAGTTTCGGTGCGAAAATATTCACTCGAATGTGAAGTCATGTGAGCGTACATATTTTATGCTGCTCGGCGACGTCACTCTCAATGCTCAACATATAATACCACGAGCAATGGCAACTCAGCATAGCACTACATGCGACTGCTTCTCTTCCATGCTAGTCGTATACCATAGTGCCAATGCTTCGAAATAGTCAGCAATTTTCGAAACGATTATTGACCAATGTCTGACACGTGACTGGCCAGACTAATCGACGGTTTTATCGTGACACATCACGGCACATTCGCCACCCGTGAATTTGACGCACAGGCCATTTGTGCCATTCGATGTACATCATCCGATATGATGTGTATATGTATGTACAGTAAAGCATATAATATATGAGATGCTGTGTGTGTGTGTGCATCGAATTCGGGTGAGCTAAGCAAACATAAGTCGTGCTGGCCAGCAGTCGCCCCCTATTGATGGTGATAACGATTTGTTTGATGTTTGAATTAAATGTGGCACACGGCATTACCACGCGTCATCATCCGCGTGCGCGTGCGAGGATCTATAAATCAATATGCGCGTGCAGCGGCAGCAGCAGCAGCAGCGGCGTGTGCATCCGACCGATTTTGCGGCCACCCCTGCGTCGGACGGTCGGTGTCGGTGTCGTTCTGATCGCCACGCTGCGTGCTCGTGTGGGGTGTGATAATCGTGTAGGTGACGGATTTTTTTTAGTTGGTCTGTTCTGTATTATAAATAGAGCTGCGTTGATCTCTGGCTGATTCACACCACATAGAATAGAGCGGCGACGGGATCGGCATAACCGAACACAATCATTTTTACTATATTTTTATAATGTCGAACGAAACATACTACTCGTATGCCTTATTGTGCGATGGAATACATTCGTTTTGAATGTCAATGCTTCATCGAAATCGTTTTTTGAGAGGATTATTTTGGCAATTCGATTCGCTTCCATTCGCATATTACAAGTGTATTTGCGCACTTGGTGTATAGAATACCGCAGACTATGATCCTATGATAACTATAAAAAATAACGCTCTATCGAAATAAATTTCATCAGACAGACAAATCTGAATGTTTTTCATGAACAAATTAAAAAAATCGAAAATAGTGATATACTTATAGTTACATATTTTTCACCACTCCTTTTGGATGAAATCCCGAAGTAATCGCATCCATGCTTTCGGCACCAATATCGATTTTGTGTTGAAACCTTCTTTAATCATTGTCAAATCAATAACGTGTGCGGAAATAACAGTTATTTCTGTGCTACCGAATACACAAGATGGGTCTGTGTCTGTTGGAATTACATTCGGGAACAACACTACTGTATGATTTTTTCGCCTCTGGAATTCTTGGATTAGAATAAACTACCTAATACACCTCCTACAATTCCCCACCAAAAGCGTCTTGAAGGGTCTTCGGTGTTATTGAGAGCGGAGCCATTTTGAGACACGTGGATTTGAGTATTATTAGTCTGTTCTGGAGCAGCAAAAACGGCCCCTAGAATTACTAACAGTATCAACGCTGAATAATTCATTATATTTCGATGAATCGTTGTCATGATATTCCGAGTTTTCGCACTTATATGGCTTGATATTGGTAGTCTCTCTTAACAAAAGGCAGTTCATGATGTAATGTGCACCTAAAATCTTACCACACCATTTGCACAACATCCATTATGCGGAATCAATTGATTTGCTCACTTTGTAATGATTGTAATGTGACTGCCAACAACGGCGAAGTGAATTTCCTAAATTACAGTTGTATTGTGAAATTATGATATACAAGTACTCCCTCTATAAGCTTCCATTTGTACTTCTTAACGAAAAATATTGCCAGCAAACGTACCACTTTAGAAATCGAAATCGTTGATCCTTAAATCCAGAGATTCCTATATAGTTCATTTCTTTTATTAATTGGTATGTTAAAGGCGGCCACATACCTTTACTAACTGACGCATTTTTTGTCATCGTTCCTTTCGGATGGAAACCCGACGTAATCTCATCTATGCTTTCGGCACCAGAATTGTTTTTGTGTTGAAACCGTCTGTAATCATTGTCAAATCAATAAAGTATGCGGAAATAACAGTTATTTAGGGGCTACCATATACACAAGATGTAGTATGACGTGTCTATATGTATTTTTTCGCCTCTGGAATTCCCGGATCAGAAAAAACTCCCTAATATACCTCCTATAATTCCGCCCCAAAAGCGTCTTGAAGTGTTTTCGGTCTTGTTGAGAGCGATGTCATTTTGAGGATCATCAGTCAGTTCTGGAGCAGCAAGAACGGCTCCTAGAAGTACTAACAGTATCAACGCGGAATAATTCATTATTTGTCGATGTATTGTCAAATTGGTCCGAGTTTTCGTACTTATATGGCTTGATTTACGAAGTCTCTCTGAACATAAGGCAGTCTATGATGTAATGTGAACCCAAAATCTTACAACATCATTTGCACACTCCAATATATGGAATCAATTGATTTGACCACTTCGTAAGCACGGTATAATTAGGTGAATTTTGTAAATTTCCATTGCATTTTTAAATTTGTATATACAAGTACCAGTACCAGTTCCATAACTTGAGCGTGCGATATCAATTTAAATGTGTCTGATTTTATGAGTGATCAAACGTGAATATTTGAAACTTTTGAATGTCACCATATTCATAGATCTGCAAGAAAGCGGTTACAACAACAGACATTCGAATTTTAGATATTGAAGATAGATATGAAAACATTTTTATTTTTCGTATTTTATTTCTTATATAACTTGTACCGCCAAATCGAAATCACAGATTGTAGATCGATTGCGATACAGCACTCGCCACGAACCACATGAAGCGTCGCTCTGGAATCAGATCGGGAGCGGTGCCATTTAGGACTGTACCATTCGTCTTGGTCTCTTCATTCGAATCAATATTGCCAGTATTTATTGCAATCGTGGCACCTAGAACTAATGCCAGTATCAGAGTTCGAAGATACATGCTGCTTATACTTATGAAGACCTGGAGCAAATGAAGTAAAGGAGATTGCACATTTGTATTTAAACTTATTGCATTTTACAAAACACTCATTATTATGAAACAACCATGATAATTAGGAACATGCTGTGACAAAGTGTAACTAACTGCCATGCCTAATGTGCTTGGGCTTCCATTTTAGAGGAGAGTGGTCTCATCCCGTGTTTTTTTTTTTATTCTCAGAGAGGAGTGTCTCACATTATATCGTTTCGTTCGAATATCCTGAGTGTGAATTCCCAATTAAATTATAAATTCACTGCGACAGAACCGCAGATCGACGCAACATTTATTCCAATCGTTATATGTGGAATTTTGTAATCAGAGCAGTAGGAATTGACTCTGGGACAACCCTGAAAACCTCTCTGTCGAGTTTTTTCTAAGGTTATTGTATATACCGCGGCACGTCAACGGAAATGTGAAATGTTCGAACTATTGTAAATAGCATTTATTATTCAGATGAATCATCATCCCCACCACCACTTCGATGGTGCTTCAATCCTTTGCCTACTATTCTCCCAATGCTCTTAAATATGCCTTTCCGGTTATCGGCAGTGTCAGCGGTAGTATTCAATGACGTATCATTCTGGGCTGCAGCTAAGACGGCTCCAAGTAATAAAACCAGTATAAAAATATTAAAATGAAATTGAAAGTAAGAAATATCGAACGTTAAAGTTACAACTAATCGTGATACTGTTAAATTCATCTGGATATTTATATAAATGTTCCGATAAGGAAACTGCTAATATAATGAATTGATGTGGTCAAATAACCATGCAAAATGAATTCGAGGCGTAATATTAAATACTGAACCGGGACGGAAATAAGAGTTTTGACGTGTGGGCTTTCTATGAAAAGTTGTAGCCAATAGAATTTGTCGTATTCGAATACAAGAACAAAATCTTTAACTGCTCATATATTCGGCCACAGGGCGTATTGGCAAGAGTCCTTTTAAACGGGAATCTTAATTTTGCCCCTTGAATCACCAGCTAGATGCTCACCTTGATTCGTAACAACACGTGCGTGACCTCCCCTGGTTAGTATCGTTCTCGACACTTTTATTTCCGTCCCGGTTTAGTGTTTTAATACGATTCGAATTCATTTTGCATTGTTATTTGACCACAATAATTCATTATTAGCAGTTTTCTTATCGTAACATTTGTATAAATAACCAGTTGAATTAAACAGTATTACGATTAGTTGAAACTTTAACGTTCGATATTTCTGACTCTGAATTTCAATCAAGACTTGAGAAGAATGCATTTAAACATTTTGATACTGGTTTTATTACTTGGAGCCGTTTTAGCTGCAGCCCAGAATGATACGCCATTGAATACTACTGCTGAAACCACCGATAACCGGAAAGGCATATTAGGGAGAATACTTAAAGGGGTCGCGAAAGGAGTTGCTAGAAGTGGTGGTAGGGGTGATTCATCAGAATAAATTGTTGGAACACATGTTAGCAATATTTCGAATATTTCATAATTATATTTATGTTTATTTTCAACTTATTCTTTGATGTGCCACGGTGAGTATACTATTATATAACTACCTCAGAGTATTGACGGAATTTCAAAAATAATGTCGATGCTATTGTATTTATCGTTTGTTTGGAGAAAAACACAAGATTACAAACAAAAAAAAACAAAAAAATGTAAAATGTACTCGAGTTAAGTACACAGACAGACAGAACATGCGTTCAAGCTCTCTGCATTCAATATCTTTCCATCATCTGCTGCTACGCGCTTGCGGTGATTTTTCAATTCGATTTATAAAGGGTGGAGTTGCAAATAGAAGGAATTGAAACACAGTTGATTCGTGCACACGTACTCGTACATGTGTGCGGCACATGTTAGTGCTGGATCACTGCTCACACTTCGTCTGCACGCCGACAACTCAAGTTCGCTCGAATGTCTCCCGAAGTGCCGTGCGTGCATGGTTTGTGGCAAAGCCTTTCGCTCGCTGCTGCTGCCGCCGCAGACGGTTCCCTACCCGCAATTCCACTCCGAATGGCGACCGCGTACAAAGCATAAACACACATACGCACACACTATGGTGGGTCATTATTCGCCTTTTTATGTCAGATCCTCATGCCTGCTTCACGCTTTTGTGTGTCTGATCCTGGGTTTCTTAAGTTTGAAGATGTGAATTGAGCTCAGGATTTCACGGACAATATTAAACATATTTTATTTCTATATTCCTTTGTTAAATGTTTGGGTTTCCCAATACAAATTCGAATATTCATAACAACATTCAAATTCAAGACTTCCTTGTAAAATGCCTAAATTCAACTCCATCTGAGTGATGAAGAACGAAATTGTATAACAAAATTAATTTATCTTATGCCCGTGGGCATAAAATACGATAAAATAAAATAATATTATATATCCTATTTAAAAAATATTTCAAAGGTGTGATTTAGGATTTATTTGACGACATTTGCGTGGTCATGCATCAGGATCAGATTCAAAAAGCTAAAATTGTCCTTTCCTAACACACACCCACAAGCACGCATGCCTCGCCAACGTGCGCCGGTGTTCGCCGTACGATGAATTCACCAGAATCGTTTGGATTTTTGTGCGTTTTTTCTCCACCAACTGTTTACACTGCACCGCTTCTCGGCAGATAGATTCGACTATAACTTTAAATGGGAATGTGGCCGAAGTTCGGCTCGGCTGCTACACCGCACTGTCGATGTTCCTCTCTGTTGTCGTCGCCTGCATGCGAAGGCGGAGATACTATACATGTAGGTTTTGGGCGAAGGCTGAGAGCGCGTTGACGGCATCGACGATGCTCGATGCGCCGAGCAGCGCTGCGGTTCGAATGCGTGTTGGTGGCCATCTCGCAGGCGTCCGATGTCAGGGACGGATCCAAGGGGGTGGTTCGAATATTGGAGTCCATACTTTGGCACTACAACTGTACGTCTTGGGATATTGAAGAACTGAAGTATTCAAAGTAGCACACCAATGAAATAAGTTTGTACGATTCGCCGGTTCAGAAGGAGTGATTGCTAGATTGGGCCGTTATCGGACTATTTCGAAATTCGAGAACGCTTAGTACGGAGAACTTGTGGAAGGGGCGAAAACCTCCAACTTTGTGATTGCTCGTCCACAGCTGTAATAACCAGTTGTTACATTACATTTTTTTTAACGTTTTTTTTACGTTTGTGAATGTTCGAATTAATTTATTTAGATATCGAGAGTACATGTGAATAGAAAATGCGTTAACATTCCATCGTTAGCTCATCTTTCCAGAACAGGCTATTGCATAATTCTGATGAACTTTATTTATCAACATAAAAACGAAATGCGAGCTATTTGAATTACTTCGCCAACGGCTATCCGGCTCAAGACTTTCATCATAAAATCACTGCAGTTTCAAGGACAAATAGAAGACACATGCCATCCATTTACCCATGCACATAATTTCGCATCCTCCTAAATCAATACCCATCGATCCGTCCCTGCTCCGGCCGAACGCCACACCCGAGTTCTCGGTCTGGTTTTGGCTCTGCTGGCCGCCGAACTTTGTTTGTTTCAGAACAAGATTTTTACTTCTATTTACACTTGAACAAGTCAGATTAAGGTCTTTGCTGGCCATTGAAGTTGAATGGGAATATTGTTGTCGATTGAAAGGATTTCGACGGGTGGGAGTCGTGTGTGTGGGTGTGCACGTGTGCGTGCATGTTGGCGGTGCGATCGGCCGATGCGAGGGGATTTCGCAACGTCGTATCGTCAAGCCGGAATGGCTTCTGTTTCTGGGAAAACGCGTGTGTAAGGTACAATGTATGTGTGTGGCATACGGTGAGAGTCGGGCATAAAGTTGGGTTCAAAGTTGACTGACGAGTTTACTGCTGGTGGTTTCGTGCACGCACATGATGTTCGAACGTGTGTGTTTGTCTACGCATGTCGGTCGTAATGTGTTCATCTCATGTGTGTGTGTATTTAGTGACTTTCACCACCCCGATGTCGATTCCCGATGCGAGGACGGGCACTCGAACGCGGACCAGAAGCAGCACAGTAGTCCAATGTGCGCGTCGGTGCGCGTATCGAAGCGTTCGAATCAATTTTATTTCTGTGTCGCGGCGATGTTGCGTCGATGTTGGGGTGATGGTCGTCCTTATAAGCAATATCATGCGATTTTATTAGATGTATTCATTCCGGTGTGTGTGTGTGTGTGTGTTCATGAACGTGTGTCTGTATGTGTGCACATTCGCGCACATTCGTACTCGAGAGATATCTTGATATTATTCATGGGATTGTGCGCTCGCATCGCTATTTAATTGAATTTATGAGCCGAGCACTAATGTGCGCACGATGCGTCTCAATCCGAGAATTGCCATATCCTATATCGCTCGCGAGCACACACACACACACATCTAAACCATCCATCCATCCACCCTCTCACCCACACACGAAACTTTCGGCCGCATCAAATATCTATCATCATCGTCGTCTGTGTATGTGTGTGTGCATATATGCTCGTATGACGACGATGTCGACGACGACAACTCTCCGACAAGAGCATTTTGCGGGGAGATCAACGACGAATCATTTCCAACCTATGCTACTAAAACTATTTATACAAGTGTGCAGACGACGCCGCGACGCGACTTGCGCATTATATTACATGGGTATACACACATTAGACGACTCTGCGCGCATGTGTGCGTATGTGTGCTTGTGCATGTGTACTACCCTCTGTGCAGCATAGCTAGTGCGACCGCGAAACTTTCGGTAGTACTTGCGCGCATACTGTCGCACTGCCTCGGAGTAGTAGTTGTACCACATGGTTCATTAAGTCACGGGAAAATTGGTGTTCTGGTGTAACTACTCTCAAATCGATATAATTTTCCGGAAGTGTCAACTTTTCGATGAGGAATTCGAAACATTCATAACATTTCATAAAGTAGTTTGAAAGTTATGCCGTTTATTATAACACGCGAGGTAATGGTAAAAGGGAATTTTCGTTTCTTGATGTAGCACTTTACTGATGGGAAAAGTGCGGCTGGAGCTGAAACATATTTTAATGCGAGTTGTCCATGTTCTTCCCAAGCCGAGAACAAAAAACGCAGTTGTTTCACAAAACTCCGTACCTGCCATTTGGAAACCGAAGACAATGCGCGCAGTCAACGCCTAAATGTGTTAGTTAAAGTCGAAAACATCAATAAGTTCATCAAGTAATTTCCGAATCAGAAAAAAGGTGGCAGCTAATGATTCCTGATTCCATAAAGAAAGGAAAACAATGTTTGGACATATCGTGCTTACATTTTTGGGAATGCGCGAGAATTTTGTGGATAATTTATTAATTGACCCATTAATTTTGGTTTCATCGACGTTTTTATCCGTATTTGGCCCTCAAGGACTAATATTATTATCCAAATTCAAAATAGTGTCTCTAGGATAATTATGAGGCAGAATAAATCGGGGAAAAGAGCATTTGGCAAGTGTTAGCGACAAATACGTTCCGAAGGTGATCGTAATATTTCAGGATCACTGAATTAAGGCTATGTGCCTTGAAGGAGTCTATGTAGATGCAATTCTGTGTTTTTCCCGGAACTTAATGAACCATGTAGTATATAGTAGTAGTAGTAATGTAGCAGAGACTTGCGTCGAGTTGCGAACGGAACCAAACTGAACTGAACCGCCTCCGAGAACATGCGCACAGATGCTCTCCTGTCATACACGGAACGGTGTGTTCGTTCACTCGCTCATCCCGTAATTCAGTTATAATCATTACAACCCATCCGCCGACGTCGTCCCCTGGCCCAATCCGATGTCAACCCACACCCCACTCACACACAAACACACGCACACGAATTGCTACATCGAAGACGACATCGGAACATAGAGACATAGCAAACTATTGCCGCTTCATCTCCCAGTGGAGGAGGGTCATAACAGTTTGCGTACACGTCGGATAACCGACATACACACACACTAGAGTAGAACATGTTCACACTTTCTTCTAGAATTGAGACAGTCGGAGTTGAAAGTTGAAACATTTGAGAAATTGGCTGAAGTGTGACCATTTCCATTGAATTTTGTGTTAATCGATCGTTGGAAATATGAACAAATTCAAGTTTCCCCCCTTTAAATTCAAATGTTCTAACCATAAGTTTATGAGCAGAAACAAGTTTTACAGTTTACCCATTTCCGGCTCCATCTTAGCCTCAGCCAGCTATAATCCGTTCAAAACGGCCCAACCTAACACACACACTCACACGGCCCAGCGCACCACCACACATGTTAGGGCGGCTGATCTGGCGAATATAAATATACAGCGCTAAGGCGTAAGCGCCAAGAATCGTCAGTCTGCTCGATGCTCGTGTGCTCGACGGTTTTCGGCTGGAAGGCTGCGGTTGGGCGGAAAGTTCGAAATAATTGTCCAAGTCGTTAGGAACACCGTACGACGACGTTTGCGACGACAACGACAATGACGGCGGTGGCTGAGCCATTCTGTGCTCTGTCGTCGTTGTCGCGCGTCTGCGCGTAAAACTCGCCGACAGCGGTAAATCAACCCTCCCATTTTCGGGCTACGCGAGCCGATAGACGGCGACGGAACGGGATGGGCGGCGGTGGGTCGCCGAAGAAGGGCGGTCGAGCGCCAGAGAAGAAGACGCCAGCGAAGACGACACATTCAAATGTATATTTCACCGTCGGCCATTCCCCAGAAATCCCTATAAATTTGTATTAGACCTGTATGGCGTGCGTGCGTGCGTGTGTTTTGTGGTCGCATTCGCGGCGGGTTACGACCATGCGAAAGTTACGCGAGCGACCAAACGACTTGGACGTTGTCGTCGTCGTCGTCCAACAACAATGATGCCGAATATACTGAGGCGACGCGACTTTGAGCTCACGCTGTCCGTGGCAGACGGGACACGGGACTCCAAGTCAGAGCTGGTGCCCTGCGGGATGGAAATCTAAACATAATATCGTCTTTGGTTTTATGCTGGAACGGGCTGCGGCAGCAAGCGAAAGCGGCTAGCTGGATTTATGCACGTGTGTGTGGGGTGGGCGATGCGTTCAGTAGGAAACAGGACTGACAACGTAAAATTCTAGGAAAACTCAATCTGAAACTACTGCAGCTCAACTTCCATTTATTATGAAGAGTTCTCGTCACTCAATAAATCGCTCACCACTCTACCGGCCCTGAAGCCGTGCTTGAATTTTTTTGAAACGTTTTCATCCTTCTTACCGAAGATTCTCCGGGATTCATCATCGACCGCGATCGTCTCGGTAGCATTATTCTCAGCTACTAGTTCCAAAGTAACATTGTGAGTTGTATTTTGTGGTGTATCGGCGGTTAGTTCTGCAGCTATAACGGCTACAAGATATAGGAACAGTATCAGAATGTAAAAATACATTTGGTTCAGGAGTTGATTGGAATTGCAAAGTCAGTAGTATCGCACGACGGCATTCGAACTGATTGTACCCCTCATGTTACTGGGTAATACTAAATATCAAAAGTATTGTAGCATGTGTAATGAATTTCACACTTGGAAAGGTAGTGAATATTTAATAAGTTCGATAACTTTTCCTATGTGATCAGGATAATCTACATTATACCTCCTTGACTTTCCGAAAACGAAGTCAAAGACAGAAGCGTGGATATTTAATTCAAATCTAACTTTTCTCGTAAATTACATTCATTTCGATGAACCATTTCGACTCCTCTGTAGATCCCGTAGACCAAGAGCGCTTTTACCCTTCTAACCAGTAGATGTAGATATTCTTGGATTTAGTTGAATTTCGTCGTTCAGATCTAAAGCTATGACAGCTCTGAGAAACAGAAACAGCATCAACATGTGAGGATGCATTTGGCTTAAGGCTTGTTTCGTTTTGCAGAGTCTGTATTTAGTTGAACTTGGACAGTTTGGAAAAAGAAGTGTAATCAAAACTATCTGATGGTGTTTCTCTGTATAATATTGGAGTATTGGGAAAATCTGTCCCAATCCAGTTATTTTCGGAACGATCCCCGAACAGATTCCAGACAGTTACGAAGCCGTCGGGGTACATTCATCTACATACTTACAATGTCTTCGGACGGTTCAAGTCATTGTCGTCGTCTCGACCAACCGAACCAACCGACCAAAGACTCTACAACGACTTCAGCCGGCCAGACGCCGGCTACACACACCACACAATGGAATGCGCGCATGCACTGCCTGCCCTTCGTTACATTGTGACGTCGTCGTCTAGTGTATAGAATTCACCCCCATCGCACAGCCCAAGTGCCACGACGTGATGTCCCAGCGCCCCGGCACAAATGGGATCGGTGTCTCAATTTATTTAATTACCCGCGCCGGTCCCGGCCAATGTGTTTTGGCGGCATTATTTGGGATCACCGGGGTTGTGAGCCTGTGAAGTCGCTCTGACGCTCTGACGCTCCGTCGCTGTTCTTCCTCTTCTCGGTCTCTCGGTTTTCGGTCTGGTCTGTCTGGCCGCGAACTCGGCGCGCGCGGTTCACACGCATCCGCACAGCGCACACACACGGATGCGCGAGTGCGGTCGTCGGTCGTCGGTCGTCACCTCAAATTAATTCGGACGCGTGACGCGTGCACAGAATAGAGCGCAGTTACTATACTGCACGACTGCTATATGAAGCACCATTTCGGTATTGTCTGCGACTGTGTGTGTGGCGTCGGTCCCACTAACGAGTGGGGTATATGCGTGCGGCGTGCGTGCCCAGGCCGAACCGCACAGAGACACTCGCCGTGCGTGCAGCAACGCTCATCAGAGATGAGCAAGCGCGCGTGCGCGAGAAATTGGCGCGAACGCGTGCGGTCGGCCGCACGCTAGCTCGTTGGGCTCCAGCGCGTCGCCCAATGGGTAATTATGCCAAATTGGATTACAATTTATGCGGCATGCGCCCGGGCATTTGCGGTGAATACGTGCGGCGGCTGCCGGTTGGACCGCATCCCGCATCGCGCATTCACATTTGAACGTCGAGGCCGCCCCGACACATATTATATACAGTCGCACACGCACAGACACTTACACTGAACGCCCCCACATCACAGGCAGCCTTCGTGGAGCAGCCGCCTTCGACTTGACGATTACTTTGACTTTTGCGGTCGCTGGCGACTTGGTGGTGTGTGCGTGCGTGTGCGTGTGTGTGGCGATGCGGTATCACGTACACACGACATCGTGTCATGCAGGCACAATGAGGCAGCCGGCCGACCGACGACGCAGAAGCCGACGAGTGTGTTTGTGTGGTTTGGTTGGCGATGTGTATGTACAGGGTGGGGAGCGAAAATCGGGATATATTAGGTATCGTTTCTATCTTACGAATTGTTCTTCAGACCATCAAGAACATATCTAATAGTAAATATCTTTATTTGCATGAACAACTGAATCTTCATTGTGTCTTCAACGCCTTACATTTCCAATGTTCAATGAAGCACATTTTAAACTTTCAAATGTGTATGGAACTATTTAAACAACGCTCTTCGGAGAAATATCTATGAAGGCTATATTGAGAGCATTTATATAAGGTACCATTTTTAAGCTATTCGTGATCCTAATCGAGACCTTTCTAGGTGGTATAGAATTGAATCCTTTCCGGATTTTCAGGCCCCACCCTTGTATGCATGCGTGCCTGTGTGGCGATGGTTTAGTGTTCGTCGAGCGCGCGCAACCCCCACAAGAGGAAGTTCTCAAGAGATCTTGGGTGCGAATGCGGAGGCCGCCGCACATTTACACATGTAGAATTCGGTACAAAGTATTCGGCAAGTGTTTGCGTGTTTGTTTGTGCCGACGATGATGGTCGGCCGCGCGAGTCGACACACACTCACCCGGAATTCCCGCACTCACCTTCTTGTGTGGGTGGATGGGCTGCGACTACATGCGGTTTATCGCTTTGGCTAAATCATTGCGGTATTACGTACACGTAGCCGCACAGGACACATGCGATGCCTACTACATATTGACAGGTTAATTAAGTTTCGCGCCAGAGCGTCAAGAGGGTACGCGTCTTGTAATGTGGCGGTGGATTTCGGTAATTACCTCACGTAATCGCCTGCACCAGCTCCAGCATACACGTTCGGGTGCGAATATTGCGTCGTGTCTCTCGCTGTCGCGCATTCAAATGCCGAGATTTCGCCGGCGTCAGAAGTTAAGTGAAAAACACAAAAGGCACGCACGCTGCTCTGTGATACAATATTCATGCGATCACTCGAAATGCTTTAATACCGAGTGCCAGAGGAGAGCATGCCAGCAGCAAGTGGAATATGCCTTAGCATATCTGCGCGAATCGCCAGCGCGTCAAGTGCGAACGGCACGCGTGCAGCATAAAAGCTTATCTCTCGTCGTCGTCGTCACAACGGTGACGTCACCGTTCGACAAAGCTCACTCTCTCTCGCCGCAGCGCTCGCTCTCACGCTCTCTCCGAGCTATTCTCTCCCTCAGCACGTTGCGTGCGTGCAATTCGCGGCCAAGGTTGCCGTTCCGCAAATGGTGTTTGGGAAAACTCAGCGCGCAGCTTTTATGCTGCGAGCGATGTATGTTGCTTTGGCTGCTGCCGCTACCGCTGTCGCTGACGGTCTGTGCAGCATGCCAGCGTGCCGCCAGTCTTGCGCCGGCCAGCTAAGCGTCGTCACGTACACAAACGCACGCACGCAAACGTACGCACACATCGGCGGGTGCGGGTTTGCGAACGTGCGAGCACGCGCGGGTCACGAGTCCGAGTCCGAGACGGTTTACGTGTTTATCGGCGCGCGTGTTTATCGGTTTCGTCGTCGCGCGAATTACGTAGTTTTGCGAGACCGTTGCCGCGTGTGTTTTTCGAATTTCTTGTGGTTAGTTAACGTGTCACGTACACACACAGGTGCAACATCATCATCGCATGTCTGACAGTGCTTTAAAACACACACTCGCCGCTCCACCGAAGCCGAAAATTCGCGCTGACTTCGCCAATCGCGGAGTAGAGTAATAAAACTAATGACCGACTCGTCGACGGTTCGTCGGTTCGTCGACCGTCGAATGATACTGCTCGCACGTGTGCACGTCAGCCGCATATAATGGACGATGCCATTTCGCAGTCGTCGCATTCGCATTGTCGTGTGTGTGTGTGCACTGACGTGCGTATGCCCCATTCAATTACGGTTTAATGATAGATGACCCCGAATGCGAGCGAGTTTCTGTGTGTCTGTGTGTGTGTCTGAATGCGAAGTGATAGTGCGGCGAAGTGAGCCACACAGCATAGTTTTGCACACGTGCACGCACGCCAAACTTACGGCGAAACCTGTTCGCATGAAATACGCGCTAACAAACAACCCCGACACACACACTCGCACTCTCGAGAAAATTGGTTTGTCCATCCACCGCCTGCGTGTGCAGATAGAACACATCAAACGAACCGTGCAGCACCGAGCTTATCACATTAAAACTTCAGTATAATAGTCGTTTTTTAGTATAGTCGTACATGTTTGCGACGTTAACAGAATTTACGTATGTTACGTGTTTGCGGCGGTTCTCGGAACGTTTATGAACGACGACGACGGAACGAATGCGTTCGGAATTGTGTGTCGGAACGAACACACAGTGATTTCGCAATTCGCATCCGCCGCCGCCGCTTCGAGTCATTAGAACGGAATATATATTCGTATTCGTTCCAAGCCGCACACACACGCAATTGGCGTGTATAGTATAACAATATAATTATCGCGAAACCGTGACTAATTGCTCTCGCGTGTGCATGTGTGTGTGTGCAAATGTGCTCGCAGTGCTAAGCTATAATGACCTTTTAACGGTGCGCTGCGGCAGAATATACCATGTGTAATGTACACCTATGCTGCTAGGTGTGTGCAAATGCGGTGCTTTTGTGTAATGTGCATGTGTAATATCTCCAAATGGATATACAGGTGTGTGCGAGCGCATAGGTGCTATGCTGTGTGGATCATCTCGTGCACGCAGCCGAGCAAAACGTGCAATTAATCGAACCCCAAATCAGTGCGCCCTCCATCCAGCATCCAGCCCCATCGTTTGCTCCAGCCCCCGAATTGGAATTGGTGTGATTACGAATTTATTCGCACGCGCATACCTTCACTTAGGCACACACACACACACTCACACAGACACAATGAACGACAAATCGATGTGAGTGCTTTGCTGCGAATCCATATGTGATGCGTGTGTGTATATGTGACACGTAAGACGACACGACGACGACACCATATGCCACCTATTCACATACGCACCCACACAGTGCGTCCTCGTGTGTGTGTGTGATTTTACGCGAATCGCACAGTCGTAAACCCGGCGAGCACGTTCACCAAGCACCAACGACGACGACGACACCGCGACAACGAGTTCGGCGACTTTTAATTGGATTACAGTGTCTGGATATAAATTCGACATCGACGCGAGTTTCTGCTGCTGCCGCTGCTCCAACTGCTCCACAAGCTCCACTCTGACCGGATTATATTCATCGATCATTATAACGCGAACGCACACAACGACGTCGGCGAAATGGTCGACATTAGCTCGATCATCGAGGGAACCGTCAAATTCCGTGACGGCAAAAAGGTATACAGACATATGTGGTGGTTGTTAATAACACGATGTGCGTGTTTGCCAAAATACAGAAGAAGAAGCAAGCACGCGCGTAGACACCACATCGCCTTCTTCTAGTGTGTATTTATGCTGCGCGCGAGTAGTCACGTCGCGTCGCGTGTTGATGCCAAAAACCGAAAGGAGAAAAAAACAAATGCCATATTCGCGTGCGTATACATAATATATGTTGAGCCAGCCTAGAGGATAAATGTGTAATCATCGCCGCCGGTTAACGGACGTGTTATGAATTCAAAATATAATAATCGTCCGAAACCTTTTTCCAACATTAAATTTTATCAACATCGTACACACGCGCACACATTTGAACAAACAAAAAACGCCGACGATGCCCGCATGCGTGCGTGCTTGCGTGCGGGACGACAAGGGCCTTCCATAATATGATGATCGAATGGCTCCACTTGCCAGCAGCCAGCACATACATGCATGCATTCCACACATACTCACACAGCGGAAAAAAGAAAAATGATCGATGACACGGCTTCTTTATTGAATTATTGTGTGCATACTGGCGACGACATGGAAAAATAACTTTGCATACCCTGACACGTCCAACACACACACGCGCAGGCACTTGCGCATATAAAATGCAATCGATTATACTCCATTTGGGTTATGCTGTGTTGTCTGATGTGAGTTAAATATGCACAACACGTATAATGTATTTAACCCATTTAGAAACTCTATTTATCTGCGGTGCCCGTCATGTTTGATTTTCCGCGAGATGCGCGCACACACGCACACAACACACCGTACACACACAACACGTCGCTGGCGGCGCTATTTTTGTGTTTGTTAAAGCGCGCGCGCGAGCGATGTGCATTTCACGCGTGTTTGTGTGTAGATAAGTCAATCAGCCGCGCGTTTACGGTGCGCCTATAAGCGCGTATATGACGCGCGAGTGTCGGTGTGTGCGTGTGTGTGATTACCGATAAATATTATTACATATTGAAGGTGTGTAACCCAAATATCAATCCAGTGTTGAGCGTCAATATTGACGCCCTCCGCTGCTGCTGCCGTTGCTGCTGTTGGCGTCGTTGCATTGACACACATCGTTGCCGCTTGCCGCTCACACTTGCTCACGCACGCACACACACAAACAGAGCGAAGCGGCGAAATCAAATATTGTTGCGACCAAAGTTAAAATATACACGATTCACATATACAGAAACTCTGGGGGGAAAATATATGCAAACGTATATGTGGATATGTTGCGAGCGCGATGTATCGTTAAATCTCTGTGCACGGCATCCCCGAGTTACGTATCCCCGCACGTATGCAAGCCACCATTCGAAACCGTCCAGCAGCAACATTCCGCGAGCATCGAGCATCGCATTCTGCCAAATGTGTTTGTGTTGATGGGGAGCTCGCACCTCGCACATATACAGCACTCGCATTGGATTGCGACGTGCGTGTTGATAAATATACTGTCGAGTGTAACCCGAAAATGCTAGAGCAGAGCCGCGAGCGTATCCATTCCAGTGGGCACCACCTCTGCCGACGGGTGACACATTCCCCCGAAATATTATAAATATAGTACGCTATGCGCTAGCGCATCCCAAAGCCACCACAGCACAGCATAACACAATTCAACACCATATGCTGTAGATACTCGCTCGGCGAGCATATGCTTTGTGTGCGTGCGTGTCTGCTTTGTATGGTAAGTGCTGTGCTGTGTAGTGTATACGTTTATTCTGTGTGTACACTCGCACGCACGCGTCAATATATTAATATATTAATATGGAAAGCAATAAAAAACGGATTAGTGCTGTGTAAACACATCAAAGTTGATGCGAACGCGCACAGCGAGCAGCGAGCGATATTAAACAATTTTGATGTCGCGAGCAATTCGGAGATTTGATGGCGAGCATCGCGCGAGCTCGCCTATCACGCACCGCGTCGCTAGCGCAAACACAATCACACCACGCGCGCGTCCAGCGTCGAGCATAACGCAGCATTGCTTGTTTGTACGCAACGCGAGTGGTCACGCGCACGCACACAGAGCACAGAGCCGGGCTTGATTTGATTAATTCACGCACAACGTCATAACAGTGGCCACACACACACCGACACAAACCCCATCCCATTATACTCACACACATATAATACTAGCATACTAGAGGGATGTTGAGAATGTCGATTTAGCGTTTATGCATCGAGCATTTGAGCTATCGGTTCTTCGATTTCAGTCATCGATTTCTTGGTACATATTCGATTATTTTCCATATATGGAATATTTCCAAGGACCGGAACTTGATGACCTGAAGGTTCATGCTGTATCAAATAAAAAAAAGTACCTAATTCATATGCTGATCGCTCATAATATTAGAACAAACATAAACAGGTTGCTATACACAAAAAAACAATAAGTTCTCAAAGCGCAAGTGGAAAAAACACCAATCACTTTGCCCGTGTGCGAGCAGACACGTAAATGTTGGCTTGACAGTTCGATATAACTCTTTCAGTGTAGCGCTAAGCGCTGATTTCATTCGAGTAAAAGCTCCTGTTTGAATGAAGAACTGTCCTGTTGATATACTGGTGCCTATGAACTGTAATAACCTGTAATAAGCTTCGTATTTCAAATATAGCCGCCCAACACCTCTTTATGGGGTAAATGGATGTAGATAGATGGATGTCCGATTCTTAGCTCCCAGGAACACATATGCAAATTTTCACGACAATTGGACCGGCCAATTCGGCGGCCATGAGCGCCAAACATACAATAACCCTAATTATTTGTTGTGTAAATATATTTTATATTTGGGTCCAAGCCGTGTTTATGAGGCTTTATTATGAACACGCGGAGCAATGCGAATGTTCAAATTTGACAAACAGTTGTATCTGACGCATAGGCTCGAGAATCTAATATTGAAAGTTATTAAAAGTTCCTCGCCATAAATTGTACATCCATTTTCCGGGATGATGTAGAGTAGATGCCCCTTCTATCGGACACACGCTAAGTTTTGAAAGCGCAAACAAATACTACAGGGGCCGACTACCTATGAAGGAACCGTGGTTCGATTCCCCGAAAACGAAACCTCAAATTTATCAAACGCGTCGTCAACGGAACTAATGACCTAAAAACGTACGTTTTGGGCCCTAAAATAGTGCATAAAAACAGTGAATAAAGTAAAAAACAAAAAAACGTGATTTCTCGATGATATTTCTAAAAAATGGGTTTAAAGACGTCGTTAAAATAGTTATCCTGGCAAATATCGTCCTAAGCCAATTATCCGCTTGAAAAATGCATTTCCAAATCAATTTTTTTTTCAATATTTTCAGAAAAAAATGCAAAAATATTTCGATATTTGTTGTAACGAACTTATTTGCGATTTTTTTCTCTAAAAAAATC